>LUCM01011562.1:191611-209039 GCA_008360955.1 Fasciolopsis buskii
AAAAATGAAAAAGTTCAAGGTAGCCCGCAGCAAAACATCTGCCTAGTAGGATACAGGTTGCCGTCTCGATTCCGGCTCCAGGTGTTAACCTTTGGGTTCCATAGTATCCAAGTGGGTTTTTCATCCCATTATAATATTTGGCTCCTTGTGTCATGTCGAAGCTAGTGAAGATTATTTTTCGGTTCATCACTTTGGTTGGTGAAGATTCCTTTAGAAAGGTTACTGGATGCTCTCCACATCGCAGTGTTTCCGGGGGAACTTTAACGAGAGCCTTTAATTCAAAAGGCTGACGCACAAGGCAGTGGGATGTTAACCTACCTCGGGAACTCCGAGCAGAAGCATGCTTATTGCTACCCATCCCACTCGAATCAATGGACAGGGCAACCCTCTCACATAAACCTTTAAAAAACTTGTTCCATATTCAATTCCGCACAACCTTTGAAATACAATGCATTGTCTGAACTGGACTCTAATTAGGGTGTAGTGTTGCTTCCTTCAGAGTTTCACATTCTTGGGTTTTTCATTTCTAACTCGGTCCATTTTTCTGCTTTGGGTATACTTGGTTTTGAGGCAATGACCATAGGCTCATGTCGCATAGGGATTCTGCGGATTATTGCTTGTTGCAGTTAGTACACAATGACCGGCGCAGTTATTTATCAGCCGCTGGTTAGTCAAGTCCTCATGGGATCTCGGGGTTGTTAATCGTGAATGACCTGGATTTCCCTTTCCCTAAGTAGGTCGACTACTCATTCTGCCGACATATGTTTTATTTCTTGTAGTGACTTCCGAGTTTTAAGTGTAAATCGGCATTCCCAGGTGACAACCCCTTCGATGAAAATGCCCTATCAACCAAGGCGTCGTCTGTTCAAAGTGAGCTCGCTTGTGCTGCTCGGCCTACGTAGGTAGTTTTAGCTATCTTCGGACGCTAAAACCATACCTGTTCAGCATCCTTCTCAATTTGCTTCGATTTACGGCAATTTGCGTTTTGGATTATGAACAATAATAATGCCCGAGTTATTTAGAGCTGACGCATCAGAGCAACTCGTGTTTTCTCCACTTTGTTACCTAGGTTGACCACTACCTAAACTGCATTTGTGATGACATTCTATTTTTATGATACTGCAATTCTCGTATGATAAGTGAGTGATAAATTATGCCAGATGTCTTCGGACCATATGGTTTTAATTTTTTTCACTCAAAAACTAGAAACGGTTATTGTTCTTGTGCTCTGACCATTGCCTATTCCGCGCACCTATGAGACGTTATACGTTCAAAACGCCAGTCCACCACCACAAGTCGGCACAATTCGAGCCAACCGGCAACCCAGATCGGCCACATTGGTATTAGCGACTAGTGATGAGTACAATGCACCAACCCGCCGAATCCAACACTCGAAACACATGATGTAGTGTCAAGTAGACTAAGATAAGTTACTTGATCTAACCCGCCTATCCGTTCCCAGAAGCCCGCTGGCTGAAAATTTGAAATAGACCCCTGTGATAAACAACACCAACCACTTATCAAAAAGCCTTGCACTCTGTTGGGTTAGCGAGTTATATTCTAACCGGTCGTTTTTTGACATCCCGGATTTCTGCTGGATCCCTTCGCTTTCTCGACACATGGCAGTCTGTCCCTGCTGGCAGCTGATACTTGAATTTACACTAATCTATGTATAAATGTTGTCATCAGAACCATGGTGAAAGAATGACGACAATGAATGCAGAGAAGAAAAATCCGTTGCGTAGAATTCATCCCAAATGTCAGCTCTTCCATACTCCTCTTTCACGCCACCAACTACTCGCCCTCGTCGCAGCTCGCATAAGGAATCACAGCTATTAGAGACGAGTGAAATCAACACAAAGCTATGTAGAAACTGACAACCGCAGCTGCTGCAACAAGTATTAGCGCTTGAATATGCTGCATCCCACGACATTCTTGCAAATTAATTTATCTCATGCGAGTCACCGAATGAAAGGCAGTAGGCGTGAGCGAAACTATCAGTGAAGTTGACGCTTTGACTGACCATGACCAGAATCGGGTCACTTCAAAGCACTGGTTAGCTTGCAACTAGCTTCAGAAATTTTTACGCTGTTTCGGCACACGTTGTCTAATTCGGGAAATCTGTCCTCAGAAATAAAGATCTGCTATGAAAGCCTGCAATCTCACAAAGCGCCATATTCTGGTGGTTCTTCATCGGCATTGCATGAGGCTGGGGGAATCTAGCTCGTGAGAGTACTCCATATCCTATTCTGTTCTCTTGAGCAGACCCCTTCTTTTTGAGGGGAATCGACTGTTATTCCTTTCTTCAGGAAGGGCTAACACCGCAAATGCGTCAACCATATGGGCATAAGCCTAACCCAATAGCTTCGAGGCCGGTAGCCTCCGTCATTCTGCGCAGGTTGCACAACACGCACGAAGAGCGGGATAACAAGGAGCAGGTAGGGTCCCACAACAGTCACGAATGCCTTGACCAAACCTTCACTGTCCGACAGGTTGAACGAATACTGTGCTCGTTGTGTCATGCCGTTATTATTGATCTCTTCATGTGGTGGACCGTTAACTGCCTGACTTGGATCACAATGTGTCGACGGCTAGTTAGTTAGCAAGTTGATGTAGGAAGGCGAGCGGCAAATCAGTATTCATTTTTCAACATGAAAAGCGACCTGGGAAAAAGTAATTGGTTTATGGACACATGCGCTATGGCCGCGTTGCCCTGTGGAATAAGCGAGGCTGCTATTGTTTAGTGTAAACAAAACGCCTGTCCGTACTTTTAAAGAATGATGGCTTCCACGCCGGTGATGACGTATATTAAGGGAGATTTTCAACTTAAGCATTCGCGCAGCTCAGGGCTCCATCAATACGCCTGCGTCTTCGGACCCTAACCACGGATATGAGACACCTATTATATTTAAGTTTCACTCTACGTTGCCACGTCATGGCTTCCTCCATTCCGTGATGGAAAGGTAAAATAGGGCTTGGTATGGTAGACGAATGTTCGCCATAAGCTTCTCCCAAACCACCATCCATTACCTCGTCCATGACGAAGCTGAACAAGAATGGAGAAATGAATCACCCTTAACGAACGCCAATGGTCGTTTCGAATGAACTTGACAGTCCACCGTACACTCTCATGGGATCACAAGTATGCAAGTACAATGCTCGCAACATATTCACTAACTTCGCAGACATACCACTCCGGTGGAGAGCACTGAATGGTGCTGTACGGTCCTGTATGGCCTCTACCCATTGACCTTCTAGGCATGATTGGATCTTCGGTTTGAGATAAGCCATCCTATATAGCTTGTTGGGCCAAGGAGGCACACAAGCTGTTACACCACGTCAAGTTGCAGCCTCCTCGCTTACCAACGCCCAGTACAGATTGTAGAGATACGATTCCCAACATATGGATAAGAACCACACCAGTCTTTTCCAATACGGCAGAAAAAATATCAGGATTTAATGAGGAAACTATTCGCAACACTGACAATATGTAAAACAAGCCGAATTCGAGATGCAGCAATTTGGATGGCGAAAAACATCAAGCAACTAACCCTAAAGTGCACTCCCTGTTACATGTGTTAGGCACAAATTGAAACGAACTTATTAAGCCCGTACGGTTCGTTGTGTCAAGTATTTGTTCTGGTGGATAAAAATGTAACTAGCATAGTACAGCACAGCAATCCGACTGGGGGATTTCACTCTTGCCACCCAAAATGGTCAGAGGTTTGGCTTTCGGATCCGCCAACCAATATCGTCGTAGATGGCGAATCGCCGTGGCCTAATTCATTACCACACCTGATCTATCAGGGCCTTTTAGAATTTTGTGCCACTCTAGGTTTAACAGTCATGGTTGTCGGTTCCCACTCGGTGGTCGACCCAGGCGGCTATAAGGCACAGTTCTTACACTGCACTCGTACGTCAAGCTTGTCATAGGAAAATAAAGAACCAGTATCATCATAGAAGTGCCCTCTCTTGGGAGATGATTTTATTGATAAAATGAGATCGAGAAACTGGTTCGTGTGTTCGGTCAGGGAAACCGACTACTGTCCCGGAGGACGCTATAAATTCGCATATATTGAAAAAGTTCAATTCACGACATGTCAGTCTTTGTCTCGAGATTTTCTTGTTTGGTAAATATTGATTTTGTCAACAGAGAGGTTTTACACCTTACAGTTCAACTAACATTCACTATTTCTATTTCAAGATTGACAGCGATTACGTTACGATTAAGCAAAGGACGTTTTAGTGCGCCTCACAACTTTTCAAAATATTCTCGAAAAAACAGGCAACATTAGTAAAAATCGGAGCCAGACCGTAGATGAAAACTTCAACTAACATTTGAAATTTAGAAACTTACAAGCAAACATTACCAATGCCACTCGCATGAGCTTGATGTGAACATAGCGTCGCCGATCACTGGCCTCTCGATGACAACGCAATTTTTCCATCAACCGCGAAAAAATTGATGCCGGGATATAGAACTGTAGTAAATATGTCACCACGATTGCCAGGACAAATAAAGGTTTGATTGGAGCAAACCAGCTGCGAGCAGAAATGTTAGAAATAAAGCAGACAAATTACTTTGCCCCAAGACAGATTTTGAACTGTTCTACGGAATGGTCACAACAAAAACAGTATGCAGGGTGCTCAGAGGGCAACCCTGAGAAAGACACCCCTGGGTTTGCTTCCGTCGTCGTTGTCTTCCAGTAGGGATACGAGGGCAGGTTTTAATCACGCGCGAGTGATACAAAAGTTAACAGGAGTCAGTCGGGTTCCGTCAAACGTGCGTTCTGGCTGGGACGACGTGCTTACGTGCATGACACGTATTGCAACTTTCTAAGCATCTTGTACATCTGTTGCAAGTAATCTAAACTACTTTCGAATGTTCAGTCTAATCGAACTCCTATGGCGATGTTTGCCTAAAGCAATATTCGTTCAACTCAGTTCTAACAATCATTAATTTCGTGCTGCTGTGTTCTTGTGTAACTAAGGCAATGTCGGATTTTTCAGTGAAAAACAAAACAAAGAACTGTCAGGTAAACAAAAAACAAAAACAAACTTTATACGCTGAAAACCAACGGTTTTCAAGGTAACAAAATGTATGCACTCTGATAAGGTCTCACATAACAGAACAGATCTATATGTAAATCAAGTCGGCATGTGATGCTAAAGATCCAATACAGTTCTCAATCTACTGCCGTAATTCTCAGGAAATGGAAATCCAAACGAGAGACAATTTCAAATTGACTTACAAAGGATACTCTGGAATATTCAGAGTTATGCTTCCTACAGCTTTGTCTCCGAATCTCAGGTAGCCGAAGAAGGCAAATAATGCGTTCATACACACGATACTAATCATGCCACAGTTCAGTACACCACAGGGATGGGAATACACCTCTGGATGGGCCATTTTACTCTGGATTGGTAAAACCTGAATTTGAATGTGAAGAGAAAAATTGCACCTTGGAGCCAAAACACAGAATAATGAATAGACAAAATTAAGACGTCGAAACTCAGTTAGTTTTGCGGTGTATGGAAAAAACGACGCGCCATGTGAAACCTTGTATGTTGACTTATTGTTCAATGACACAGCGTAGTTGTAGTACTTGCAAATTTGTCCACTTTTCGGTTATCACGGATAGCCCTTCCCACAACTGGCTTTCAAACGAGTGAAACCGGGATGACAATCTAAAAGAAACGGGTGTTAAGCAGAACCCATACGTGTTTGCCTGTCGTCCTGTTTTTTTTTCTATCTTTTTGTGGTATGGAGTTCAGGCCACCGTTATTACTGTCCGTGTTTGTGAAGTTGGGATTAAATGGATGGAAACAGCTACGAATTTTTCCGGTGTTCTGAAATGATACAAAGCTAGATTTGCATCGGCATCTTTTACATGCAGTGACTGGCACGATAGTAGTTATTTGATCTTAAGGGCGGAGAACAACGTGATACATAGGGGGTTCTGTCGAGTTTATATTTTTTCCTCGTCTACTGTCTTGTTCATGTGCAAGTCACCTTTAATGGTTGCATAAAAAATGAGATTGCAGTGGAAGATACCAAAAAGCGACATCATCGAATGACGTTAGTAGTTACAACTCGGAAAGATTCGATTTCATGACTAATGCTTTACCTTGGCAAACCATTTACTCATACTAGTCTGACAGATTGCGATGATGATACCGAAAATTTTCAGAAATAAACATGTTACGCGCCGTCAATCACATTTGAAGTGAATACACAGACTCACCATTTTACAGATTTTATAATGGTAAAAATCAAGTCAATTGATTTTTATTTATTTAGTTTAATCATCTAACATTTCACTGTACTGATGGTGATAATTGCATTTTCTCGTGGAATAGACCGCGTAATGACCTCGGAGAAAACGACATACCATGGGCGTGTCGTTGATTGTTTACTTGTTCGCGGACACTAAACCACGATAGCTCAGGCGTATCCAGTACCTATGACCTTTGTCCTATCAACTACAGATCAATGGTTAGCAGCGCAACATTATTTCATGAGACGAACTACAGACCTGTAGATCGATAGGGCCATGGTTACCAGTGGATACGGAAGTGTACTGCGGTGAACCTTGCATTAACCAAAATCGACACAGGGAGACAATAAATAGCTCAAATGGACCGAATACACTGTTCTGGTAATCGGTCCGTCGCAAGCATCGAAACTGATTGAACAGTTGAGATCTGCTCATGTGACAGATTTCGTTCAGTTATCAGGAAATACCGATAGTGAACGTTGAACTGCGCCTGGCTGCGAAAAGATACTGCTTTCAAATCACTCACAAAAAATATAGAAATCAGTTGAACTGAGGTATGAAAGTGAACGTTGCACTCATATGGCACAAAGAATCACATCACGAAAAAGTTACACTCAATAGAAACAACCAAGCCGCTAACCATCAGGAATTAAATCAAGAAGAATGTGATTGACTTGGCATGTTCTAAAGAACGCAAGTCGTAAGATTAACAAATAGTGTAACTTACGCTCAGCCCTGTTAAATAGACTCATCAAGTACTGCTGATTGGCAGTTTCGACTTATGCGAGTAAATAAGAATGGAACGACGATTGTCCCGTGATAGCACTAGTTAGTTCGTCATTAAACCGGATAAGTTTGTTACGCCTCAGAACCCAGCTTGCGGAATAAAAAGAGGCAGGGATATAAGAAGTTCGATGAATTGACCGTCAGTTTAGATCTATTTTACAACCACGAGAAGAAAGATCAACCACTTCTGAAATAAAGCTGGTCAACATATTCACCTTCAGGTGTTCGTGAAATACTTTGATTAAGTTTCGAAAACGGATTGTATGATCATCATTTTCAATCAAGGTACAAAGGGACAAACCGGCGAAAATTAGTCCATTGGAAATACGGCTTTATTCCAAATTGAGATGTAAAACAATCCTAAGGATGGTGATCGCGGTGCTCAGGGTATCCAGCGACAATCCTCAAAAGCAGCCATCATTATAACATTCACAAACGTTAAACTGAAATAAGTTTTCCCCATCTATTAGGTGATCCGCATGTCATTAAGAGACAAACGGCCGGAAACGATCACTCCGCTGACTACCTACCCTAACAAACATGAGTTGCACGATTTACCGTAGAATGGAAAACAATCCGTGGCCCTCCTCTTTTGAGAATAAGTAACCTAATAAAAGCGTGCGGACCGCAGGTCTCGTTTATTGGATCTGCCGGAAACCAGGAGAATGTTGAGCCCAAGAAACGAAATTAACAAAGAGCACACCACTTTGACATCCGGTCAGCGACACTCAACAGTTTGCAAGTGCCCTGGTGCGCTTTGCTGCAATGCAAACAGGCTTCTAGCCACAGGCGTGACGGGGCACTCTTAAGGAAATATCCTATTTCGATCTCAGCGGCCCGGCAGCACCACGTAGACAGGTAAATCGTGGATTTGATAGACAGCTGATTACCTTAATCAATGTGAGAGAACTAACAAACGTACGCGTTTCTTATTGTCATTCTTCCAGCATTGTCTTCCAGTGGCATCACATCTGGATTCAGATTGGTGTTAGACATATATGTATATATATATATATATATATATATATATATATATATATATATATATATATATATATATATGGACTCTTCGACGAAGAGCTTCCATGCACACTCCGGATGCTACAGACTCGATTCTGCTGAGACATTATATATATATATATATATATATATTTAGATCTTGTTTTTTCTCAGTTTTATTCCGACTGAACGACAACCACATTACACTGGATAACTTGTTTAACAAATTTTGCTAGAGAAACAATGACCATTTGGAGACATGGCCGTCTTTTTATTTGAGATACTTTCTTAGAATAATATGAATATCTCCGTTACCAAAATGACAAAATTACCCCAATCTGAGGTGTATTCGCTATTCATTCGTTGACAGAGATCTTACATTTTTATACGCGTAAGATTGAACAATTGGAGCGGAAGTAAGAAAACGGGACGACCAGAACCCAGATAATTGTCTATTTTGCATGTGCATTTCAGATGATCAAATGAGACAAATACAACAAAAATATTAAAGGATCCGTAGATTCAGGGGATCCGAGTTGACAACTGTAGCAACGCATGATTGTATTCCTTATCTTGTTGTGGTACTAACGAACGCCACACATACAGTGGAACCAGGAGCGTAAAAATAATATTCAAGTACATTATAACATGCTGAATAACTTTAAGAAAATAATCAATCTCCAACAACTAACACACACCAAGTAGAAAACCTCTGTAGCTCATGCCCAGAGCCTTCGTCGTACTTAGGCTACCTGCAGAGAAGTCAGCTATCAACAGGGGTCGATCGCTGTGAGCTAGTGGACGGTAACCGTGCAAATTAGTGACGGATAGGTGTAACATCATGTGGTGAAGTCCAACAAACCGTTCAGAACCTGCCGGGTAGCGTAATCCTTAAGACGTTCGACTCAAAATCGTTCTTCCCAGGCACCCGTCCCGGGTCGGGTGCGGTAAATATGAACTGCTGATTTCATCCTGACAAGGATGAAACAGCTGTACAGTGCTTTCATGGTTTCTGAATGCTCAGTTGAGCGATTAGATCACATGGTGATTTTTTTCATGATCATCATGTTCTTAAACATTCGCGCATCCTCTGATTCTGTTGACAGATCTGTGCTACGACAATGTCTGGTGAGGATTGAACTAGCGGAGGTTTGTATCGTCACACTTTAGGTGCTGTTAGGGCTTATGGCCATATCTCGATACGTTATGTGCTTTCCACCTTCAAAATGCAAAGTACTTCCCCAAGACTGACAGTTGCTTATGCATGCACTTACAATTTTATGGTGATCGGTTAGAATTAGTCAACAGCTGCAAGTACCTCGCGAATTTGATTACATCAGGCGGAGGTGTTGGGGGAGAAGATCTCATCACGGCTTGCAAAAGCATGAGCACTTTTCCCGAACCTGCCGCATTTGTGGCGCCGTCATGACATCCGGCTTTTCCTCAAGGGAAGAGTGTACAATACCACAATTTCTAGTGTTCAGCTTTACGGATGCGAGGCCTAGCCTCTCCGAGGTGGGGAGGCCCGGCGACTTTCTATTTTCAACCACCGATGACTTTGAAGCTTTGCTCGAGTCCTGTTCGAACATCGTGCCAACAATGACGAGGCACATCGTCGTGTGTTGGGTGCAGACAGTCGCCCTGTCTGAGGTGGTCGCTCTACATCCCTTTTGGTGAACTGAGCACACTGCGTGTGCCTGCCCATCATCAACCTTTTCGGGCTCTTTTTGCACGTGATGCGCAAGGCTAGAAAAAGCGACGTGACGGTCAAGCTATGACTTTGTGTAGGGGTATGGACCATCGGCTTTGGCCTCGGTTGGTGCTTCCCGTCTTCCTGGCTGGGGCCTAAGAGATGAGGAGTGTTGTTCGTTAGAGACGTTGAGACACGGATCAGAACTGAGGACAATGGCGCGATTGCTTTAGGGTCTGTCTACAGAACTTGCCTTCCTTAAAAATTACCAAAAACACCGCCCCCCTCTAAAAAATAATAGTAATAATAATAATAACTAATTTGTCTTGTTTCATTATTATCCCAGCCTTTTATCTGCTTCCTGTAAAATTCTACTCGCATGCTGTTGCATTGGCATTATGCTTATTTCCAAGCCGGTATATATACATATATATATATATAACAATAATAGCACTAGTGACAAAGGGACAACATTAAAAGGAGCAGTAAAAATACAGGAGCTAAGACCGAGTATCATTAACACTGATCCCAACGAGTAGTTAGCTCAGTTGAAACACTCAAACATCGTACAAATCGAAGCACATTGTCTGCCATAAAAAGCATATATACGGACAAAGTAAGATTTGAATATGACTCCGCAAACGAGACCTACCAAGCTGATACCCTCAAACGAGTACATTACGATGCCGAACGCGACCAGGACACCTTGGGTATTCGTAAATGCTGGTAACTCAGTGACCCGACCTAGACCGGACCAGAATAAATAAGCAAAAATCAATACAGTCCCGATGAGAGTGGCCACATTTGCTATGGCAGCCACGTGCGCCAGGATGCGTAAATTGCTCGTCAAGCACATAGGAACCAATAGAACACACACGATCAGCGCCACAATGTAGAAGTTCAGCGGTGTGCCTTTGTAAAACCACCCAAGGAACTGAGACGTGTCATTTCCATTTGAATCGGGAAGTATTGAAAAGAACGGTAAATACGCAAATATTAACGAGGATACATATACTCGTTGAATGACAAAATCTCAGGACGACAAGTGAACGTTAGATGGAACCGTTACGTTGGTTTGGAAAGAAAGGTTTGATGACCAATTTATCGGGGACGATTTGTTTACTACCAGACCTCGCAGACTGTCAGGCTCAGTAAGTGCACGAAGTGCTATGTGATGGAAGCATGAAGTTTTTTTAGGTGCGCGCCAACGTAAGTTAGCTTGATGGACTTGAAAAAGAGACTTCAGCTTCGGTGAAGTGACCAGTATGCGAATTGTGTGTCGAAAATGAGAAACCAGCTGATACATTTGACTGAGAAGCAACTATCAAAGTGAAATTGCTCGTAACCCTTTTATTTAACTGACGAAAATGACTAAATAGGTCATATGGAACAAATGAAGCCAACAATGTTTGTCGAGGATTAACATAACAATATCGAAATTCAGCTTTAAGCTTAACTAGGGCCTAGTTGTTTTTCATCAACCCAACAAAGTGATGCTACATTGACAGGTGGATGTCACCCACACTGACGTCCAAGACTGATTTGGTAGATACTCCCGGTCATCAGGTATGCATAATCGCTATCCCCCTGTTGAACTTCAGTTACGTATGGAAAGTCTGCAAATGTATTAAACCTTCACTTTATCTGGATGCCAAGGGTCTTCACGGATCTCCACAGACGAATCGCAACTATTGTTCGCTAATAGCAGCGCGTTGTTCATCTATCGCGCACCACCGACGACTGTTGAAAAACAGTATACATTGATGTGCTTAGAAAACTTTTCGCACGGTAATTACACTATCATACTTAATGGCCATCAGTTGCGTCACAGGAATACGTAATCAAAACCAGGTACTAGTTGTTTCAATCCAAAGCGCTTCGTTCTAAATCGGTCACGTTGAAATGCCTCACCGCACCTGATTTGCTGCCTGCAATAACGCATATAACTGTCTGCAAATAGTTGTTAGCTGCGAAAGAACGCCAGATTTGTTCAAACTCGTGTCACTGATCCTAACCTACTCCGCCGTCAGGTCTAAGTTTATCATGACCCCCGATTTTTACTTTACTTTTTCTATATTACTTCAGTGTCAACCTACTCTCTTTTCTTTTTTCTTGTGACGTCAGCGACTAACCAAGATTTTTGTAGACACAACCTAGGCTTGCAGTTTTCTGGAATCCGCGTCCCCATATAGCCTCGAAGACCGAATTTACTGAACAGAACCAGTAAGCACGATTTTGGGACTTGGAGCTACAAAAGATCGCAATAGGACAGGCTAGCAAATTCGATGACGGAAAATGATCGTCTGCTGACATCATATTTTCATATTTATGGGGCTTTACAATATCCATTTTTTTCTGGGGCACATTACTTGACTTACTGGGCCGTAGGGTTTCAGATGAAAGACTTCCAAATGAAGAAAGCATAAGTAACATCACAATTTGACGGTATCTTTCGTCAAAATTTATTCATCTTCAGAATTGACAATCACAAAAAATATCATGTGGGATTTCGTAATATTACGTAATCAGGCCCAGCTTATTCACATCAAATAGTTTACGATAAACCCTCCGCACTTCCTTGGACTAAAACGTCCCGTCTACTACAGAAAACAATTCATCATCCGTTTCTAATTGTTTTACCTTGAAAGCTTCAGTAGAACGGGAATACTACATGAAACTGATTTCTGGCTTACGCGATGACTTGAATGCTGCGAGAACCGTTGGCATCTTTTTCTAACTAACGGCAAGATTCGTAAATAAAATCAGCGCAAAGTGGACGTTGTTCTCAAATTGCGGATCAAGCAGCACTTAAAAAGACGAGTTCGCAGGATAGAAGGCAGAATCGCGAAAGTATGCTTTTGACAACCTCGTGTTATTACTTGCAGACAAGTCACGTGAAACACATCCTGGAGGAATTCTGAAATACAACCAATCGGAATAAAATCCGAAAGAACTTGGGATGGTTAGAATGAAACCGGAAGTAGAACTGGATCAGACTATTATCCAAAGTGCTACCAAGCACGTCACTAGCACCAATTATAAGGCTTCTCAATAAGCAGTTACTATGATATTCACCTTATAATACACAATGCGAACACTGCGGAACAAGTATACCCCGTAGTCACCGAAGCCCAAAGAAATATGAAACTGGCAGCCACGACCCAGAGATTTCGAAATGCATGGAACCAAACAGGACTTTAACAACTCAGACTTACTAAGAAAACAATGACAGCAAACGGAACGCCGCACTTATCAAACCATCTCTGATAAATATAACTATATATATAATTTATATATAAAATGCATACGAAAAAAGCTTACTACGCATTCAAACGTAGAAGCCAACAGCGGATATCTCATTCTACAAAACATGCAACTTCACGTGACACCTCCTAAAAGACGCAGATAAACACTGCTACGATATGCCATTACGGCAAAATGAAAAGCAACCGAAGAGGCTAACAGTGATACAAAGAAACTGCCGACTGCATTGGAAATAACGATCGCCCAATCCGAGTTTGTTCTGAACACATACTGTTTCTGGCGAACACCAATTTCGGTCATAAAGAGCAATATTGCCTCATTTGGTGCCATTCTTCATCTTCACGGCACTGGAATCAGATTATTCATATTCCCATCGGTCGCAGCTGGCGTGAGTCAATCGAGAATTGTCGACCATTCTAGTCCACAATCATAGACGCAGATTATGCCTTGGTCCGTCCGAGTCTTAGTTTGCCCCTAGTCTGCAGTCACACCAGCACGAAAAACGCGTCCTACACAGATGATTCTGGACTATAATCGCGGAATTCAGTTCTAATCGGAGCTTCCAATGTGGTCGTAGTCTCAACAAAGAGCCCAGGATCCGAACGAACATCAGGAGCAGATCGAAGAAATGCTTCACTCAGCGGCAGCCGCCACGCAGAACTCCGGGCCTTGTAGAACGCAGAAACCAGATATCCTGAACTTCAGTTGCTCTGTTAGGTGGTCACAGACCCGTCCTCTCAGATGCAACATACAGTGAGACAAATAGATCCCTGAGACGTCAGCCAACCAAGACCGTGGGAAATGACCACGAGCAGTGGTGGATAGGAAAGTGTGTTGAAATGGAAATGACTGTAGCTATCCGGAAACAGTCACAACCTTTACCGGCTGATTGCGAATAATATTCCATGGAACCCGTGCGTAAGCGAGATGATTAAGAAATCTGAGGGCACACTGATTCACTCTCATCAGCGTCGAGTGGAGCGCTGGGCAGAACAATTTAGGGAGCAGTTTTATTAACCAATACTAGCAATGGGCCGTCTATTTTCACCTGCCGGCGTGATTTCCGGTTATTGCAGCAGCAGTGATGTCTTTGCTGCTGTACGGCTCAGAAACATGGGCGTTGAAAGTGGAAGATATGCGGAGACTTCCGATGTTTGCACGCCGTTTTTTCTTTATTGGTGGTAGAATATGGTGGGAGAACTGTGCCAGTAACTCTGAGGTTTGGTATAAGGTACTGAGTTGTAGACGTTAGAAGAGGTTGCGTTCTCGTATCCAATATCTGTTGCCTTCCTGATCTTTGTTCAATTTATTATTAAGCAGTCAATCTTTCATTACTCTCTCTCATTTCTTTGAATAGTTGGCGTTGAGGTAGCAACCAAAACCAGAGGAAGTTGGTGCAGTGTAAACCGCTGTACAAACCGAACTCAGCTGAGCTAAATTGCTTACACAGATAAGGATATGCAAACTATAGGAGTTCTGGATATCCTAATAAGGCGGTAGGCAGCAATTCACCGTCTCCCGGTTTGTCAGCTGATCTGCCCTACTGGGATCTCATTTTGTTCCACGCCACACCAAGTTTTAGAGTTAGGATTGCCTAATTCCCATCCTTATGCATTGGGCTCTAGCGGCCATGAAGGATGTCCTATCCTTGCTGGACGCATAAGTATGGTGGAAGGGTCATGCTTCAAACTCCCTATGCCCCATTGCACTTATGGGGGAAACCGGGAACCAAGACTCTGAAACTTGGAACAGCACCTAACCACACACGATCCCAACAGAGACAAACGACAGTGAATTTCCATCTGCCACCAGAGCGGCTGGCGAATCTGCGATTCGAACCTTTGACCACTTTGGAGGGACAGACGCTTGATTCACTTGACCACCGCCGGTCACGTGTCAAACGTCAGACAAGAAATCGGCAGAGTCACGGCGAAATCGCATCGACCAACAGGTCCAACGAAAAAGCCGTACTGGGAAGTCAATAGTTATCAATAACGCGCTGGCCGATGAACGAACACAGCAGCAAAACGATGCCTTTCTGAATAATAATTGAGATTCAGTGTCGACCTGGTTTATTCGTTCTTGCTTGGGCTAGCTAAAACGGACGACAAACATGTCGTAATAGAATCGACAGACGATAGACGATTTGCTACCATAGAAGAATGTGTACATGATCAAGGTACCGTCTAGAGGTTTTAACAAAGAAGGATTAAAGATACGTTGTACCTTCGGATTTCGTAGTGAGCACGTTGACAGTGACGCCTGAGATATCCAGTATACTTCGACACAGTATATTCCCCCAAAATGCCCATGCGATTCTATTACCTGATATGCAAAAGAGTAATTATCACCGTGGAAAACAAAGCAAAATTTCCACTGACAACTTACAAATCGAGTGTTTTCGGTGATAAACAGAGTGTACACGCAAGAGAAACCGATTTGTGTAATGATGAGAAATAAGTTGACTGCATGTCTGAAAAATTCAATAAGGACAAGCACCGGAATAAGGCAAACATACTTTATTTTTCCTTTGGGTTTACGCAATTTGTAAGGGCCATATTTGAACACGTTGAACACGGTCTCAGTGTAGTCCATGTTATTCAGTTCAAGTGCGTGCCTGAAAATAGAATATTGTTGTCAAAATTATTTACTTCTTTGCTTATTTTTGCAGTATTTAATATAAAGGAACAGGACTTACCGCAACCGAACCGAATTAGCCACTCGAACTAGGACATGCATCAGGTAAGTAGCCAAAATCCCAGCGAATAAGATCATAACGAGCCCAGTCTAGTTTGGTAGGAGTGGATGACCAAGTCAACTTTCTAGCAAAACTTACCCATAGCCCAGCGTACCGCAACACGACAGGCATGGACAAAATCCCGGAACCAATATTTCCCTTGATAAAATTCATCAGGGCATGAGCCTCACTAAAATGATGGCTTGATGAAGAAACATCCGTTACGTCAAATTTTCTCCAAGTGAATGTGGATCTTGCGTTTGTATCATGATATTTTCCCCGCTGTGTTCACTGTCCAGGCTCACGTTATCTGAACTGGAGTTCTCCTCTGCTTTCGTGATGGCATATCGATCTGAATCGGACATTTCACTCCTGACTAACAGCGAATTTCCAACTGAAGCTTAATTTTGAACCGTTGCGATCCCTTGCAATAAAAATAACTTTGATAACGTACTTCAATGCCATATAAGACAACCGTAGTAACAAAATGTAATAAGCAAGAGCTGTTTCAGGAAGAGATACTTGGTTACCTACGGGCTATCAAATAAATTGCTCAACACGGGAAGTGGGAATATAAGGGAGAGCCTAGGCGGCTAAACCTCACGAAGAGCATTGTTCGGATAATTGGGCAGAGAACCTTGAGGAACAGTATGGCTGACCTGCCATCACTGAACTTTCCACTTATGACTGCAAGCAAAAGTTTCAGTGGTATTCTTCATCATAATTAACTTCGCACAAATGTGCTCTGGACCGGGTTGCCACCTTAAAAGAACAAACCATAAACAGTAGATAATGAACTGGAAGGAAACTAAATAAACTATGGCCATGAGCCAATGTTTCGAAGTAAATGACGCAGCTGATCAGGACAGTGTTATATCACTTATTGTCCCTAACTACTACGTGGGGGGAATCAGTGAATTCTAGCCAAGTAGTCGAACTGAGCTTGCACGACCCAGTCCTCTGGTTTAGATATTAAAGTCTTTTGCCATGTCATCGATTAGTTAAGTTGACCCCATTATCCTTCTAGAGCAATAACCCTAGTCGACGTGTCCAAGATAACAATCCCAGACAACCTCCAATCTGTCAAACGCGATTACAGCAGCTTTTTCTCCTAATCGATTTAGCGTACGGACGTTCAAAACCGCCAGCTGAACAGCACAATTGAACTTCAGTAATGGTAGGCCGTAGTTCGCTGTCGCAAGGCCTGTTATTACGCTTGATTTACTGAGAACATCACCATTATTCAGTGGGGTAAGCCCCAATGGTCACTGCCTTTCTCCAACAGTTACAGGATGCCACGACTATGTGTGAATATCCAAGGGAAGCAGGGAGTGGACATACACGGGCGGGAAAAAGAAGTGCCGCAATACCCAACACCTGCCACAACGAGACTACACCTTGACATGATATGACGGCTTGAGTGCCTCCATGACCCAACCAGCTTTACAGGATGGCTTATCTCAAGCCGAAGATCCAATCATGCCTGGAAGGTCAATGGGTAGAGGCCTGACGAAGTAGTCTCCTGGTCCTCCAAGTTGGGGGTTGATCTGAGTTAGCAACTCAGTTGGAAAAACAAGTGGACGACTAACTGATCCAAGTAGATTGACTTCCACTCGGCTATACATACACCGCTGCCTTGCGGTCAGGTTCTTGTCAGAACCAAAGGCTTTGGTT
>LUCM01011563.1:0-12703 GCA_008360955.1 Fasciolopsis buskii
GCCTACAGGTGCTCGATGACCACAAAAAATGGACAGCGAAGGACGCTGCTGTTATAATCAACGCGGTGCCCTTCGGATAGGGCGTGGATCGGAAGTGAGGAATTGCGCACCGTGATTTGTAGCCAACCAAACAAACATTCTGACATCGTTATTACCAAAACAGATTGAGCGGGAAAAACTATGCTAGCTGACCGTTTACACAGAACCGTGTTGTGGTAAAAACACACCAAACATTCTTTCGGCGATTTCACTCAGGTGGGAAGAAACCATCGAAACGCATCGCCGAAACACCCACACATAACTTGTTCGGTTTGCGAAAAAGGATAGATTATTAGTGAGGCAATGAGTCAAGCGTTCGGAAGGTTACACGAATCCAATAAGCTAGAAGTAACGGTTTGAAAACAAGCACACTATCACAGTATCGAAAAAAAGAAAATTAGGCACATAATGGATTAGACCAGGGACCAACGACAAACTAGCTGTTTATTGCACTTTCACGGAACATATTTTGTGACTTTCTTGCTTTCGGTGTTTACTTAAGGAGGACGAGCTCTACATACATACCAAACAGCATTCGCCTCACTAATTTCGGTTCTGATCCTTATCTCTCATCGTCTCCAACCAACAGCGACCGTCATTAGTGAGGCGAATGCTGTTTGGTATGTATGTAGAGCTCGTCCTCCTTAAGTAAACACCGAAAGCAAGAAAGTCACAAAATATGTTCCGTGAAAGTGCAATAAACAGCTAGTTTGTCGTTGGTCCCTGGTCTAATCCATTATGTGCCTAATTTTCTTTTTTTCGATACTGTGATAGTGTGCTTGTTTTCAAACCGTTACTTCTAGCTTATTGGATTCGTGTAACCTTCCGAACGCTTGACTCATTGCCTCACTAATAATCTATCCTTTTTCGCAAACCGAACAAGTTATGTGTGGGTGTTTCGGCGATGCGTTTCGATGGTTTCTTCCCACCTGAGTGAAATCGCCGAAAGAATGTTTGGTGTGTTTTTACCACAACACGGTTCTGTGTAAACGGTCAGCTAGCATAGTTTTTCCCGCTCAATCTGTTTTGGTAATAACGATGTCAGAATGTTTGTTTGGTTGGCTACAAATCACGGTGCGCAATTCCTCACTTCCGATCCACGCCCTATCCGAAGGGCACCGCGTTGATTATAACAGCAGCGTCCTTCGCTGTCCATTTTTTGTGGTCATCGAGCACCTGTAGGCTGCGGCGCTGACCGCTAGCGTTTACCGCGCATGTTTCGACGCAAATGATGCACGAGAACCTGAGTGAACACCGAAGAAATCACAATATCTTTTCCACTTTAAGTCAACTCCTTACTAACGGTACAATAGAATCAGAGGCACTGCACGTATTCTCGCAATGAACAGCGCAATGCAGAAGTTCGCGAACACACTGTTTGACACGCCATTGCTTTAGGCTTGCACTATAGTTTCATTCGTTGGCAAATCAATGTGAGAAACGCGCCCGGATACAATCGAAATGCCGCGGAATCACTGACTTCTACATATGGAGTTCAACCGACAGTGGTCAAGTGGATTAATCATCCGTTATCAAAAGGGTCAGAGGTTCGTATCCCAAACCCTCCGGTAACTTTGGTGATTTCCTGAACTGATTTTATTCAGACATCAATGGCTTGATGTTTTGACCCATTTCCGTTTCCTTCATTCGGTTATAGTTGTCGTGTGTTGAAGGTAAGCTGGATACCGGTGAGCCGATATATGCGGTCCCCGCTCCTACTTTGATTCCATTGCCACTCTGCCAGACTGAGACGAGCGATCTGAAACCAACTCATATAGCCTGTGGTCGAGCACATTCAATAATTGGTCTTTGCTCATCAACCTCGTCCGCCGCTCCGATTGTGTTTAGCATGGGGAACAATGTATTCGGTCAATGCGGTCGTGAAATCGTGGAAAACGAACAATTCAATCCAGAAACGTCTGTTGTATCTCGAATTGTCCTTCCGGAAGAAATTAAAGGATTAAAGCAGGTCAGTGCAGTGCTTAGTTTGGATCGATTCGTCACGATAAACGTTACAACTCTGTACGCCTTCCAACCTCTCATATATATATATATATATATATATATATATATATTTCCGAAATCCCAACGAGCTTTTTTATATGGTTTTCTGAATAACAGACCTTTCTGTAGCACTAGGCATATTGAAGATCTATTATGCACAATGCATTTTTTGGTATTGATCGGGATTACTCTTCGGATTGATTAGATTGATTTTACCCACACCGTTGTATCGACATCTGCGTATGAAGTGCGCTCAATCGAAGTAACGTTTTCGGGATGTGCATTGATATGTTACTATTCCAGTTAAAGTGATCATGGAGGACAAAATGTTTTCCCGATCGGGGAAGCTTTTTTCTGGTATGAGTGCCCAGTACACCCAGGAATTGTGCAATACATGTATGAGATCACTTCTGCTATGCGACTTGGAAACGTAGCTATTGCGAGTAGATCTGCGAAGACTGTCGATGTGAGATTTGTTTTCCTGTTGTATCGTTGGACAGTTATAGTCAAATTTTACCAGCATCGCTGAGGCCAAGCATACGGTAATAAGCACCAGATTTCAATCTCTAGAACAAACAGAGTTTTAATGGCTTAAGGTGGTTGCGTTATATGTTCCACAAGTCCTCGGATCGACCTTCTCTACATACGTTGTCCTTCGAGGCAGTATTGATTGGAAGATGGATAGAAGTGACCCATCCGTGACATGACAAAAGGGTACTAATATCTCAATCAATGAACTAGCTCCAGTAGGTCCAGCTAGCCTCGTGCTTTTCCGTATAATCAATTCATGGCATTTTGGTCGAAAATCGAGCACCTTTTTGCTTTCACCAACTTAGAGTATTGGTTCCTTGCTGTGAACTGTATCAGTGTCACGCATACTATTTCCGCTTTCCTTGCGGTTTCCTATCACGTACTTTTCTTAACTGTCAGTTTTCGGTTGTCATGAACTGTCAGTTGATTAACTCCACATCCGTTGTTCGCTCTTATTCGTGAAGTCCCCTAACTTATGATCTTCATCCTATCGAACCTCTAGGCCGCGGTTCATCGCCCCTGTCGCTCCCAGAGTAGAGGTTTTCACCAGTCACCTGGAATAAACGTAGCTTTCCTTTAGACTTTCTCCTCTATACCAATTCGTGCGCATCGGATGTATCTAAGAGCTAACTGTCGTAGCTACTAGCCCCGTTGTGCTCACAGATGAAAAAAACACCCTAATTGTCTTTTTTTCCCGCGCATTGTCTGCCTTCTAATCTCCTTGCAGCTCTGTTGTGGTCAGGATCACAGCCTGTTGTTGAGTACGGACGGTGTTGTCTATTCGGCCGGACTTGGCTCGGACGGCCAAACGGGGCTGGGACATTTGGGTGTAGTGGACCGATTCACTGCAGTTCGTGGAGCTATTCAAGACCTGTTCGTGGAGTAGGTGAAAGTAGTTTTGCTATTTTTTATTGATTACTATTGGCAGATGTCAGGCTAGCTGTCAGATAATCCAGATACATGATGTTGTTTTTTGATGGCATATTCTAGTCTGTGTTTTAAGCAGTTTTATTTCTTACAGTTTTCTCCTTTGAGTTTCAAACCCTAATCGTTTTCCTAAATAAACTGTTGTAAATAGATTAGAATGTCACAGAAATGATGTGCGCATAGATCAGAATGAAACTTCAGTTCAATTTGTAAATAAATTTAAAAGGCAATATGTCTATCACTTGCGGTAGCTGTATGGATGTTCGATTGATAGTAGCAGGTGTGAACTGTCTAAATCATATATTACATTTGGCACCAATCTATCCACACATTTTGCCTTTGAGACCATGGCAAAAAAACGAGAACAATGAGAGGAAGAGATTAAAAAGGAAATGGCTCTGCTGAATTTACCATACATGACAACTTTTCCAGACTTCTTCGTATCATCAATTATCCGCCTTCGTATATGGTTCCTCCATGGGCTATTGCACTCCTAGGTCGCCCCGTTCAAGGTAGGTCTTTTTTATTCGAGGATACACCTCTAGCCTTTACACAACCAAGCGCTGTTTGCAGGGCAGCAGAGACAATACAACGAGCCGATATTTGATTGAACGGTTCTCGTTCTTCTAGAGAACCCCATCGGATCAGTGGAAGACTGTAGGGAGCTTCGGCTATCAGAGAACCGTTGTGCCATTCTTTAGAGTGAATGCTTGCCGAGGAAAAAGCCATCGCGCCCTCTATGCAGCTGTTGTTTGGCTGTGCTCTCTTATTCCGTGAGCCTGGAGCCACCTTTATCGCGGCTAACCACCGAAGTTGGTGATCGCTTCGTTATATGTAGCCCATTGATCCACATAGATAGTCAAACAAACCTGTTTCCTTTGTGAGCCTTCAAATGGATAAGCAATAATTGACCCGGGACCCGGGTGAAGTCCGCTAGGGCTGGAAAACATTCTCTCGAAGTATTGTGGTAAATAATATAAACCATACAAGAAAAAAATAATCTAGTTGCGTGTGGTTTCCCCATGTTTTTGTGCTTTAACTTTCTATTGTAATCATTGCTGTTATGCTGAAAAGGGATAATCGGGTCCCGCATTCATCTTCAATATGCAGGCAAATAGCATCTCGCGGAGACACCGTGCTCGCACTAACTCGATGTGGTCGTTTGTTTGCTTGGGGAAACAATGAGTACGGACAGATTTGGACCGTAAATGATAATCTACAAGTGTCAGAGCCCGTTGAACTGCCATTGGATCAGTGCGCGGCGCCTCCGGAAGCTGGAGACCACTGTGGCCGAGTGAGCATCAAACGTCCATCTTCGATTGCATGTGCAGGATCTATGTGCTCTTTAATCGATGAAGAAGGCTATGTGAGTGCATTACGCGCCCAATTTCTGGACTCGAAATTGTGTAATTTTCTCGCGAAGTGTTTTGATCCATTTGCATCCGGTTACACTCGTGTTTGAATATTTTCTGTTGCGTTGATTGTTTGAACAAGGTTGCCTGTTCACGATTCACATTCAGGGAAAAGGGTATGTGAACTTCATTTTTTTATAGCTCCATGACCTTGTCACAGGTGCCTTGGTAACCTGGTATTATCTCCACTGTCGTGAAGATATTGGCTGCATGATTACTAGTTCTCCTGTGAAACAGTCATCAGTGGACTCTTTATAACTCCTTTAGATTCGAAAGAATGTCAATCCGTTCTCTGATGCTTTTATACTCATTTTACTGCTATTATTCTTTGGTTGTCTATGCGTTGACACTGCAAGTTTGCAGCATACCTCCAGGTATCTTTTAATTACTTTTGATTTAAGTGATCTCGGTCTTATCCAATCAAGGGAGATGCAGTTTTGAAATACCTCATCACCAATCTTTCTAATTTTTATTCACTTGTTTTCGAAAGCTTCTGTTTTCACCATTGATAGGGTGGAAATTTTTATCGGCGTATCGGTTGCTGGTCAGAACGATTCAGGGTAAAGTAAAAATCGAAAAATTGTCACTTTTTGATAATATTACAATCCTCTTAAGATAACCTTCGTGGCTGTTTTATGAAAGCACCTTTTAGCCACCAGAGATGGGGCGCGCGGTAGTCCCTTTCGAATTGTCCCATAAGGGTAAGATAGCTTCTCGGTTACTTGAGCGGTATTCATGTATGCTTTAGTAATATGACGACAAATTTTGCATGTGCCACTAAAATTATATCACGATCAAGTGTTGTTCAACGTTCTGCGTTGGTGAGCTTATCTCTTTTCCTAATTGATTATTTTGGAACGTCCCATGTGATGTCACCTAACAGCCGATCGCGCATTTCACAACCGTGCACCCTTTCCTTCCACTGAATCTGAATTCGTGTTTCTTTTTACTCGAACAAATGCTTATAAATTATCTATCACTTCGTGCCATACTGGAATTTTTAGTATTCCGCGATTGACTCCTGATCCACATTGGGAATACTTTTTTGAGATCCGCTGCAAGTGGGAGCCAAATATTTGTGTTGACGATATATTCGTAAATCTGTCCAATTTAGCATCAGTCGAAGGTGTATTAATTCTCAAAATTTTCCCAAATTTCTCAAAACCAAACACAGAGTCAAAGGTTACCTCCCTCCGAAAGTCGCAGTCTCGAAAATGTTTCGCTCAAACGAGCCTAATTTAATTACTACGGCGATGGGTTCCCATAGTCTACAACCAGATTGGTTGCGTATTCTTATGTCTGATTGGTTGAAGCCAGTCATCCGGTGGTGGCCAATAAAGTCGTTTGTTGGGCGCCACTGGAGACCTAAGGAGGGTCATAGTATTCACATTAGAAAATCGATGCATATCCTAAACAAAAGATCCCCTAGATGCTTTCGGAATCGAGTGCAACACAAACCTCTGTAGCAAGTTATTTTGGCTCCGATTGGAGATATACCTGTCCCGCAGGACTGTCTCAGTCGTAGCAGCTGTCTGCAAGGCTTCATTTGAAATTGGAGCCGAGGTGTGGCAAGTTGGTTGGTGCCACTTTTTTGATGTTTTTGCGGATGCATGAAAAACACTTTGAAATTTCCATAATGGTGTTTTTTTAAGAAATCTGTGAACTTCTGCGGCACTTTAGGCAAGCTTGATTTTAGCGGTTCAAACATTTGCTTTAACTTTTTCCAGGGGCGATACAGATTGAGATCAAACAAAGCAATTTGGAGTTCCTTCCAACTTTTGACGAGTGGACAGCGGTAAACAATGATAGTATTGATAGTTTTTTTAAGTGAACTGGAAAATCGCAAGCATCGGTATTCAAATCACAATATTCTCAATGTAGATTGAGCAGCTGGAAGAAAAATTCCCAATTCAAAATTGTCCATTCTATTTAGTTGTTTCGCATTCAGTGAAAAACCGTCATCGGAACGTATGCTAACCCGCGATGTTTCAGAGGTACCGGCAAAAAAATGTCCAAGTGCCTCGGCATAGTTCGGTCGTAATTGTCTCAGGCTCCGAGTTGGTTCCTTGCTCTAATCACCTCTCGAAATAGCGCACTTTTGAAATATTCGCGCTGAGGAAGTCTTACTCACTCACTTTTCATATCAGTAGTGTTTTCGCCAAATTGCGAGAACAAAAGCATATACCCGGAGCCCTCCATCGGATGGTCTGATCTTTAATAGTCAGTCCAAGAGAGTTGGCTGAACTCCGATTTCAGATCAACCTCGGTTATCGTACTCTGTGGTGGAAAGGTCTGCTGTGCACCTAGGATGTCTGGCCTCATCCGAGGAGCGTGTGAATTGAGTAATCAGCCACCGGTCCTCAGTAGGCCGCAAGACCCTTAGATCGTCCTGCTGCTCTGTGAGTTGGACCGTTCGCTGCTTTAGTTTGAGCAACCGGGTAGCATCAAGCCCACTGATAAACCATGCATCCTGATGGATAGCCGATGCTGTGGAGGTGCAAGATGAAGTTACCAACATATGCATGGCCAATGGTACAAAATAATTAATTTTCTCTTCTCTCATTGTCTATTTTTTCTATGGCGCACCATCTGCATACAGATTTTGGATATATATATATATACATTTATACATACATATGTATGTATGTATATATATCACCAGAATCTAATTCGTAGCGCTAGGAGTGTGAATGGAAGCTCTCCGTTGAGGAGTCCCCAGAAGAACCACAACTTTAACTCGTTGATAATTGTTTGACATTTGGGGTGAGCGAACGTTGAGAACGAATTGGGAATGGGGCGAAAGTAGATATAAATGGTCAGCAATATCTGGATGAGTGAACAAAATTTCCCCGGAAGCACGACCGGTTTGGCGGTTATTGGTACTCGTCAGGTATGCGTACCCTGATGTTTGGACAATAAGGTACCAGGTACGCATACCTGATGAGTGACAATAATTGCAAAATCGGTCGTGAGCTCCCGGGGAAATTTTGTTCACTAGTCTGGATATTACCTACAATTTTTGTATATAAATATATATATATATATATATATATATATACTGCGGAGAGCACAGGGTGTACATTGAGATAGGAGGTTTCTTTTGACTTTTCGATCCTAGCTAGGATAAAAATTGAGGATGATCGCTGGTTCCGTTCGCTTTAATGTTATCTGTTTGCACGTCCCTCCGTTTTGTATTGTGGGTCTTGTTAAGATGACGTAATATTTATCACTTTCGACACGTCGATTGAACGAACTGTTTGAGTGGAAGGCATCGAGAATCAGATGCGCTCTCTGTTTTCCTGGGAAACTTCCTTTGCCTTGTTGGTACAGAGTGATTCTTTACCTGTGGGTGTGAGTCAGCGCCCGGTAGGACTAAGCTATGCTCATATAGGCGTGTGCTTAATTGTTACCCGTCTCGCCAACATATTATCTGTCTCACTTTAGGTATGGGTCAACATAAACTGCATCTGAGTGGTTATGATAGTCATTGCGATCTTTTCCATTCCGTAGAACGGATTTCAAGGTACCGATCGCCTTTTGGGCGATTTTGATTTCGAGTGGCCTTACGGTTCGTTCGATTGCTTCAGATGTTCCACACATGCATGGAAGTTCGACGATCGATTTGTGTTGTTGGTGTTTATCCTCTTTTTTATGCGAATGCAGGCGTTGACGAAAGCTTTTGGCTTTCCGTTAGCTGTGAATAACTTGAGCTTCATGTACGTCAAGTAACAGTGACATCGGGTTATTCTCCTCAGTTGTGAATGTTATGCTGGATGCTAACGCGTTCAGATATTGATTGAATTAGTCCATTTCTATCTTTTCTAACACCATAAACATGTCGCGGACGTATCTGGCCTACCGTCGCGGCAGCCTTCTCTGAGTGCCTTTTTCTCGAGCTGTTTCACAGTTGCATCAGCTAACGTGTTTGATAATAGCGATCCTATGGGCATTCTCCATGGTTGTTTGTATATTTTTCCGTCAGACTATAGATATTTCTACCGTTTCTGAAATTCGTATGGCAATGAGTCCTTCGTGGCATTCGCCACTGTGTGTAGAGCTTTTTTATTTGCTCCCAATGCTCTGTCGGCTCTTTGGGATTTCGTTGAGATGTAAACCGCCTTAAAAGCTCCGATCGGAACTGAGGTCACCGATTGTCTTCTAGAGTCAGCTTTACAGACCGCGTGGTTTTCGTGTCGGTGCGGTCACATAGTAAATGCAGATGAAAGCAAGCATGGGCTTAAGCATGATCTGCGTCCACGGGTATAGACCAGATTGATCGACAATCCTCGATTAATCTACGCCACTGGTGACTGATAAAAGTGTGATCAATCTGAGTCCAACGCTGTGAAGACGAAAAAAGTTTCAGATGAACCGACTTCGCCTTTTTTGGCAAAAGTAGATGTTCGCCGGAAACAGTCTGTGATCGTGGCAAACTTGGATGAGACGATCACCGTTGTCGAGGCCATCGGCGGGGATAAAAATCGGTCACCGACGTGCCATTTTGTCTCCGCTGGTTAGCAAAGATTAGTTTTGAGATTGCAATCAACGACCACAACGTCCGCCGAACGCACATTTCAGGGGTGGATATACAGGTTAGTAAAAAACTGATAAACCCGAATCTACTGGGGATTGGAAGGAGTCCTGTCCACGCAAAGCTCCCAAAGTGTAAATTGACAAAACAATAGTTAACGCAAAAGCCGAAAACAGGCGGTTTTAAAATTCCTATATCCTAATCATAATTCAGGGGATTTCAATAGATCTTTTTGATCCATTCTTGTCCTGCTTAGTCGAACAAGAATGATCAAATGGCCTTCGGTCATTCAACGTGATTGTTGTTTGTCTGTCATAACCAAACAATTTTTATAGGTTAGTTCAGATCAAATCTCGCTGGCCTGTTTGTCTTCAGTTTCTCGGACTCATTTTCTTTTCCTTGGTTTTTATTCCGTGCAGCGCTCTCGCTTGCTTTTGAACTTGCCAGTTAAATCAAACCACTTTCACTTTACCCCAGAACTAGATCAAATAGCTGACTCCGATATTTCTCCCTGGCTTCCGTGTATCATTCACCTGGTGCCAGAGTTTTTCAGTTAATCCTGTTTTTCGGTTAGAAACCTGCTTCAGTCTTGGGCAACTCATCTTACAAAAGTCAAGCGGTTTTAAGTTTTAGATGTTGACTTTTAGCCTCACCTTTTACCAGCTGAATTAGACTTCAGAATCGATAAGTCGCAGACGTTTTGACAGTTTTATTAGTAAAACGGAGCAGCCGGCTTTATATAAGTGAATTATGCGTTTGCCACCGAAAAGGTCAGAAGTTCGAATCCGAGATCCACCGGTCACTTTGGTAGTAGACAACAACTCATCGTCGTTCGGCCTGTTGCCACATCTGACCTGATGAGGTCTTATATGGTTCTATGCCACACCATGTTTCAGGGTCATGTTTTTCTGTCCCCTCCGTCCTAATGGTTATTGGGTTTGCTCCTCCCACTACATTCATGCATGAAAACTGTCATAAACCAAATTCAATCACGTTATTTCATATTTGGGTAATTATTCGGCTATGAGTGCGCCCTCAATTTAAATGTTACAATCATTAGCACTTACGGGCCCAACAGGAGGAACTTTTAGGTAGGGCTTAACAGTCAACACAATCCATTGGATAGTTGAACCGTAGTGATTGTGATCAGTGGATTAGCGAACCAAAAGTTCAAATCACCGGGTACAACGAACCCAGGGAACAGGGGTTTGCGAACTTTGACTGTACGTGTACATCTCAAGTCCATATCAACGTAGGATTATGTCGATTACGATGGTGTTATTAGTTATCTTAGCGGCAGATTCTGTAAATCGACTGTTTTGGTCCATGAGTATTCGATGGAGAAAAAGAACTTCCAAATCCTGGACAAGTGTTTGATGAGTATCGTCCACACTTACCCAGCACATTACACATCAAACAAAGATACTTGTTCTTATGTTTGCCAACGGATTGGGTTCAGTTGCATATCTTTGGTAGAGGACATTAACCACGTGGTAATACTGTGTTCCCTGTTATCATAAGGGTAACCGTTGTGATCATCGGACTCCAGAAACATGCATCCATAGGGGACGAAAGACTATGAACAGCTTACGTTGAAATTGTGTACCACATCTTTTCCGGCCCATTTTCCTCTCGATTTTCCCCGCACATTTGCAGTCATGTTGCTGCGTTGCGATTTGAGATACTTTTTCGGATACTATGAGCTTTTATGCTCACTTTTAGAGACCTTCTTTTACAAATGGAACTGCACAAAGGAAATGTGCATGGGAGACTAGCGACTCCGTGTGTTATTCGACCTGAGTTCCTAAAAATTGCTTCTTATGTCATCTAAGTATAAACAGAATGCGCAACGTTGTGAAGTCATATTCTTCAAAAAGTGGATGTTTATCCTTTCCCGTGGGTTGCAACATTCTAAGGAATTAGGCGCATTTTGTTTCTGACTGTTCAATGGAAATTCGTTTTCATAATGTTTTATACCAAGCAAATAACCGTCGTATTGACGACCCATCGTCAAGTATAGACGATGCATTTTGGCTCGACTTGCCTTATGCACTCAGGCTGGATGTTGCGGCAGTCTTTTTAATAGCCATTCAGTTTTCATGCAATTTCGTTAAGTCACAAATGCTTTAAATCTCAGCATGACTTGTTGGTTGTCCGTTTTTAACTGTCTATTGAGCTTAAAAATTTTATCAGGTGATGCATCAATCAATCGATAATGGAGAACAATCATTTCATTGTTTGACAGATTAACAATCAGTATGTCTAATAGTTTATCGTTTCCGTCGCTAACGACATCATCTCGATTCGTAACAGTTTTTCGTGAAGACTCCTACGCTGCATACATTCTCATTTTTCGGAATTCGTCAGGTGTTCGTTTGGGGATTCGGCTGCCTTGGTCTTGGTCCTAAAGTGAATCATGCACCAGTTCCTACATTGGTCCCACCGGGCCTGTTCGACAATGCCTTACCGGGATCCCTTCATCGCCTAGTTTCCGTGACAAGTGGATTGCATCATTTTGTTGTATGCGATGCGGATGGTTTGCTATGGGCTTGGGGTGCTCCTCGAGGTGGTCTGCACTGCCTCGGCTTGGGTAGTGGAATAGCTGCAAGCACGGAGCGCCAGACCTATCCATTGCCCTTGTCCATTCCTGCTGCAGTCGTTGATGTGGCTTGCGGTGTGGACCATACCATCCTGTTGGCGAAATCCATGGCCTAGCCGTTTCATACAGCACTATCGGTGGTCCCCAATGCGGTCATCAGGCGTGACCGTGGTTAAGTCCCCTGCCCTTGATTTCCTCTTGTACAGATTTGATCAGATTCGCCCTTCACACGACAGTAATAAATGAGTCAATAGTGAGAGGTTCTCTTCTTATTCGTCTATGGATGTCCTTTTGTATTTTTGCATGCTTGCTTCGTTGAATGTTGATGTGTAACTGTGTACCTACTCGGTAATCCTGATGTAAAAAATCTGCTGAATTGGTGCACAGAAATTAGCACTACCTCGTATACTTCTGCTAACGTACCTACTTAGTTCTATATTCTAATTTATCACGTTTGACTAAGACACCTTTCATGAAATAATTCACCATGTGATATCATCGCTCAAATCACCATAAAGAAACCATGGAAGCACTGTACAGCTGTTTCATCCTTGTTAGTAGTAGTAGGAGCTAGCGGACAGTAACCGTGCAAGTCAGTCACGGATAGGTGCAACATGATGTGGTGAATTTGAACAAACCTTTCACAGCCTGCCCGGTAGC
>LUCM01011563.1:13035-42115 GCA_008360955.1 Fasciolopsis buskii
TTAAGTCCCCTGCCCTTGATTTCCTCTTGTACAGATTTGATCAGATTCGCCCTTCACACGACAGTAATAAATGAGTCAATAGTGAGAGGTTCTCTTCTTATTCGTCTATGGATGTCCTTTTGTATTTTTGCATGCTTGCTTCGTTGAATGTTGATGTGTAACTGTGTACCTACTCGGTAATCCTGATGTAAAAAATCTGCTGAATTGGTGCACAGAAATTAGCACTACCTCGTATACTTCTGCTAACGTACCTACTTAGTTCTATATTCTAATTTATCACGTTTGACTAAGACACCTTTCATGAAATAATTCACCATGTGATATCATCGCTCAAATCACCATAAAGAAACCATGGAAGCACTGTACAGCTGTTTCATCCTTGTTAGTAGTAGTAGGAGCTAGCGGACAGTAACCATGCAAATCAGTGACGGATAGATGCAACGTGCTCGTGTGGTGAAGTTCAGCGAACCGTTGAAAGCCTTCCCGGTAGCTAAGGCGTTCGACTCAGAATCGTTCGTCCCCGGTTCGCGTCCCAGTTCGGGCGCGGTGGATATGCACTGCTGATGATTCCTAACAAGGATGAAATAGCTGTACAGTGCTTCCATGGTTTCTTTATGGTGAGTTGAGCGATGATATCATATGGTGAATTATTTCATGAAAACATTCAATCTCCCACTACTAAAATGTACTAAGACAATTTTCATCTGCATACTTTTTCCGGTAGATTAACTCCCGTTCATTGATCGTATAACTGAACGTGAAAGAGCTCATTTACTGAACCGCCGATCGCCCGGTATTTGCGATTCGCAGTTGGTTCACATTAAAATTTTCTATCTGCTACTTTACGGTTTTTCAGTAGTGAAGTCTACGAAGCCCCTTCTGTAAATTGCTTACTTTTTGTGTGATAACTACGATATTACCCATCCATATGGTGGGAATCACAGTGAGAAGAAGCATGACTAACAGTTTTAGTAAGGAAATCTCATAACACAAGGCAGTTTCTCGTACTTAGGTTGCTGGCATGAGAAAGCCTAACCGTTCGTGGCACACCGTCTAACACTCCGTCGAAAAATATTATTGATATCCCGTCGTAAGTGTGTACAAAAACAATTTGGAGACCATAAAAATTGGCTAGTGTTTCCACCAGCAGAATCGCTCTTTTGAAACCGTCACACGTGTTTTTGAATGGGTTCAGATCTTGGGAACCAGCGGCGATGGTGAAGGGTTGTTGTTTCTAGAGATTAATGGCTTGATTTAATATCAGAATTAACTTCTGTTTGCTTCGTCATTCATTCCCCGAATGTAGTGCGTAATCTCCATTATGCTTGTGTCGTTGGATTGATCTTCTCAATCTACTTCCGTCGGCCTTCGGCATTTCGGGAACAGAGCGCTTGGATACCTTTATCCTCCGTATTCTATCAGCCTGACAAAATCATCATTTCTGAAGAGCAATGATGTTCCTATGGTTAAGAATACAGACCATCCTTCAGCTAAAAGTACACAGGCGAATGTATCTCCAATTGAATTCCAGAAAATTCACACCTACCTATGGTGTCTCAACCCGTACGCGGAACCGGAACAGGTGACAACTGTCTGACAATGGAACAGAGTCGATCCACTCAGGTGTACCAGATCGTTCACAAGTGACGCTGAGAACAGTCTCCCCAAATTCCATGTTAAGTTTGATAACTGCCATGGAGTCATGTGTTTCAGGACTCACTGGAATCTGCCACTTTAATGAGGCGGCGGAAAAGGTATTTTGTGCGCTAATTCAAACATCTTGGTAAATGGACGTTCATGTTCCGTTTCAGTCAATCGACATCGACGGGATTAAAATCTTCGTATTTGAAATTTTCTATTCTAATATGAATTGGGGAATTTAGTCAACTGCGTATCACATGGTGAATGTGATTTCGGTTGCACAACTATATTGTTCCGACGGCCGGGGGGGGGGTACAAATGCGCATTCTTGATAATACATTCCGGATATGATTTAAATGTATTAGGTTGAAAAAAATATCAGTTCGTACACTACGGTTAGCAAAATTTCAACCTAATTGTGTAATCCGAAGATATTTTACGGACAATTTCGGTTGTAGGAAGCAATGAACAAAAACTGTTATCCTTTAGGTGATGAACACAATTCATAAGCTAGTTGATTGTGGCTTGTGATTTCAGACTTTTGTCTAACACTTGAACAATGATGAATTTCAGAAGGGTTTTGATTTGGAAGAAAATGAACAACTTTTAATTTTCTCTATAACTTCGTAGTTTAATTTTTTCTTGGTTATAATTTCTGCACGTCTCCGCCAAACTTTGATAGAATTCAACAATTGGTTGGTCCTCTAGCGCTTGGTAGATCTTTTTCAATTGCAGAACGGTGCGTTCTCATGGCTCTCTCTTTCTCTCTTTCGTTGCTCTGAAAGAGAATAATTTACGGAAATAATTTTGATATTTATTTGAGTATTCAGAATGAACTCTTTTCAGTGACAACAGTATCTGGGAGCGGAACCCAGTTGTGGTAAATCGCTTCTAAGCTGTCGCAGAAGTGTCTGAGACCCTTCACAAGCAATTAGAAGTAGTCGTTCATACACAACTACGAGAAACGCTTTACGCCGCTAAAATAGGGAGAAGCTATTACCTAACTATGGGAAAAGCCAGATTAGTTTGGCATCAAATTATAAACACTCAAGTCAGACAAAGCGTTTACGTTTTTGCTGTGATATCTGGTACGACTTATGAACGCGACAAGATCTTTTGTATTTCATCTCTTGCTGCCTTGTTCAATAAAACGACACTACCTCATTTTTACTGTAAAGTTCCCACCAATTTGTGGCTTCCAGAATATTACCAGCATTAAGAGAATACAGATCCGCGGTCTTCCTATTGTAACCCTGTGATATGTTGATCGCTTAACCATTGCCAGTCGACTCCTGGCTGATGATATCACTTTGAGGTTGATAATTTGTTTAGTGAATAAAGGCTTTAATCTTAAGTGATGCTGTTTTCGCTATTCTGCTGCCATGTAGATGCACCGAAATCACCTGAAACCGTATGCACACGATATTTTGACGTTTTTCAAATTTAATTCAATGCTCTAATTCATATAGACTACAACGTTTGATTTATTTTTTACATTTGTCATTTGTTTATCAGGAATTAGAGCGGCACTTGGAGTTATCCAATAACTTTGGAAGATCGTTTCTTTTTAGACACTACAGTTGCAGTGAACAAAGTTGTTCGTTTTCATGATAAAACATGGTGATTATCATGTTTTTTCTTGCTGTGCTGGTGATGGTCCGTGGATATTTACGAAATTGCGAAATCTTCCGTTTCCTTCAGTTGGTTTAAATGACCGCGATATTTGTCTGTCAAGTTATTCATCTTAAATGGAATGTTTTTTCAGGACTACGGATTACTGTAGATTTCGTTGTCTACAGGAACGTGGTCTTTGCACCTATCTGCTGTTTAAAAAAATTTTCGATGTGGTTACCTTCATTCGCACACTCAAATGAGCATTAAGTATCGATGTTACTGTTCTTCAGTGGTTGGACTGGTCTAGGAAATAACTCGTGATTAGTAGCGAGGAGTTGTGCTTCGATGCTGCATGATGGATCATTTCGTAAGCACATATTATTCATATTATCGTTCTTCATACGAACAGTCATTTTTTCCTGGTCGTCCGCCTTTTTGCTCAGACCCATGCGCGACGCTAAGCTCATTGGTAGGGATAAAGTGTTCACTCGTTTTCCTCACAATCACCTGTTTGTTCTTTGACCGCAATCTACTGGCGAGAAAATATGAGTGACCAACATCTCATCCGCCACGATCCGTTTATTTCCGGTGCCCAAATCCCAATAATTGGCCCCTGACATGGAATTCCTGTTCCATGTGAGCAATGTTACGACGATGCCGAACATCTGCAGGATTTATTTTCCACTCGTGGCCATCATTTTTCGGACCGTTTAGGCCGTTCAGTTTGACTGGTGCAGTGTGCACCCGGTCTAGGTCAACGGATAATATACGTATACATTACATATGGCTCAACTTGGTGATAGCCAGACGGACCGTCTGCACTTAAGCACACGCACATAGAGCTTTGGTTCATCGAAAATCTGACCACGTGATGTCTTGTGTGTAACTCAGGTTATGGGGCGTCTGAACATCAGTGAACGCAATGGCGGATACGTTGATGCATGGCTTAGGGCCGACTTACTCGCCAGTCTTAATTGCACTGTTGAGCCGTATCGTAGCTTTTTTATGAACTCTATTTTGTTCATAATGACTGTGACTCGTCCCTTGGGTGCTGGAAGAACAAATATATTCGGTTATTCTTCCAGTTTTCGTAATACTCTTACTTCTGGTTTCGAGATCGATATCATTTGCGTGTTACACGTGAGAGCTGGAACGACAGATTATCGGATTCGCTGTTCCGTTTCGTCAGACATTCCGGTGACCTTCAGTGTTTTTTCCAATTCGGATAGGTACTCCTTCTTATTGGCGTCTTTAACACTGAAGTTCACTTTTTTTATTAGTAGTTCTTTTTCTTTATCGGTAATAGCCCGGTGCGATGAAGTGTGACTGCGCTATTTTGGCGACATGTTCATAGTCATTAAACGATCTGGACTGGGTTGAACTTCCAATTTCATCAACGGAGTTTTCACGGAAATCAGGTTCACCATGGAAACAGAACATGACAACAGTCTGCCGTTCCTAGACGTGCTTGACACACGGACAAATGCAGGTACGTTGGAAACATCCGTATGTCTCAAAACATGCACACAAATCAAATTCTACAATTTCAAAGCAACCACCCAAGCTGCATCAAGACACTTTTCAAATCCCACTGCAGCACTGTGAGACCAAGAAAACACGAAAAACATGTTTCAAATGGTTCTGCGCAACGGTTTTCACAAAGCTTCATCAGATGAAGCACCAACGAAAAACTACCGAGAGACGATCGCCGAATAGACAAAAACACGACTCGTCCTGCCGTACATCAAACATATCTCTGAAATGACAACGGGATTACCCAAGCCCCGTGGAATTGAAGTGGCGCGCAGGCCAGCAATAACCTAACGGAAGATTCTATCTAAGACCAAAGAACCGACAGCCGACAAGAGTCGAACTGACGTTGTCTATCAGATCGACTGCAAAGATTGCGAAAAACAGTACTTAGGATAGACTGGAAATAAATTCGAGACATGGATCCATGAAGACTGATTAGCAACAAAGAGGCTCTGCTTAACTTCAGTCCTCGAAGGCCGGGAAAATCACAAGTTCAACTTCGAAAATGTGGGAATCGTCGCTCAGGGTCGACAAAAGCATTCGAGGGAACTTCTCGAAGCTTTGCGTTCCTCGGAAAGATCGATAAAAAGATACGTTGATCTGGACCACGTATACCTGTCAGTGCGACCAAGGGCCAATCAGTACAAGCCAGTGGGACGCTGATTCAATCCACTTGTTGACAGTAGACAAAGGTGAACAAAGCAACTGGGCAACATCTCTACCCTGCCACTTCACCCAGAGTAACCAATTAACACCGATTAAATACTAGGTGACCCATTTAAGTGGACGATGGCAACTAGACGCTCGCCACCAGATCATAGCACTGATGATGCCACCTCGACTGGTGATGGAACGTTTGCAACCAAAGTGCCCATATCAGCGAATACCTCAATGCCATGTTGTTGAAGCTAAGCCACTGAAAAGAGCATCATTCCTTAACATGCTTATGTATATGAGTATAAATGGTTTCACTCCAGGTTGTTAGTTTGCAAAATTGTATGCATTGGTCGCCGAATACATTGCAATTGGAACGAATAGCAAGAACAACGTACGTCACTTTGTTACTTGCTTTCAAAGGTTCGTATATGGTGTTTGTATTTGCCGAATGACAAATTAAAAGTTGATCCCAATGTTAAGATTCTTCAATCTCAGCTTGACTTGATCCTACACATTAACTTATTGCATGCATTTTCATCGCGAGTGCTTTTGTAGCTTGGCTCCAAAGTTACGCCAGATGCAGTCAGGATGTTTCACTTAAAGATCAGTGATTACCCTCCTCCCTTCGTCAGATTACTTGAGGACATTAGGTCGGCCACCGTGAATTTCAGGATAGAATTTCATTAACACTCACCCGGCATCTTACCGAGAGAGAAGAATGTTCATATTTGAATCAATTATACAAATGTTTTTGTGTAGGCTATCTCTGATTATCAGATAATGAGTGTGAGAACTGCTCGTTTGTGAGGATGCCACCAATGCTTCCAAACTAACGGATCTTCTGGGTCCATATGTGTTGTGACAGTTGAGATTCACTCCAGAAATGAAGAGGGATTTCAAGAGGATTAATAAGTAAGTTGAAACCTCGGAGGAGGTTTATGTAACAGTAAAAATGCGTCAGAATCTTTTTTATTGGTACCTGGAGAGCTAAACCAGGAGGCCGTACTCAAAATTAGGTTAGTTTTTGTGTGAAGTTGACTCTTTGAGTCGATTTGTAGACGTGTTCTTGAGCAAGTGCGTGATAGACTTGATAATAATCGTGTTTCATTTCCATCAAAGAACGACAATGAATGTCATGTAGTTGTAAATGAGCATACGTTAAGAGCCGCAGAAAGTAATCCATAGACGAAATACTTGGGTGATTCCGTATTTTTGAAATTTTTTCATCACAAAAAACATTCTCTTCTGACAATTCCGATGGCGATTTAAACATCTTTATGAAGGCAAGCCTTTTGGTGAATCCCTAGGCTCGATGCGTCGATCATTTACTGTGGTCATTTTTATCATCCAGTGTGAAGTAGCACTTTTATCGTCTTGCTCTGCGCTTTCTTCGAGTCAGATTCGGTTGAATTTGGACAACGTGATTTGCGACGATTTGTACATTCGCCTTCTCTGTTTTATTTTAGCACTGCGACAGAATACGACTCAAGGATTACTGTCTGTTGGTTTACGGGGTTGCCCTGCCGTCATCTCCATTAAATGGACTCGAATTTCTTTATCCCTGTGGATGTTAACAAATCGAGCTCAGACGATATTGTATAGTAAGTCTCACGCTATGATATGATTCAATATTTCGTTTGATGTTGATAGAGCCCTGAAGCGCCACAAATGGCAGCACTGAAGTCGGCCAATGTTCAGTTGGACAAACGACTTATTTATTTATGCTTTTTGCTCTACATGGTCGGTTAAGCCACAGTTCTTTGTCTTGTTTCGTCTCCTACATTTCGCCATAAGCATTGGGACTTGGGAAGTCTCGTCACTGTTCCGGATTGTCGGTTTTAAAACGGAACCATTAACCAAAGAGCCACTGATCAGTCCCTTTAATTTCCTAACTGGTAATATTCACAGTGTTGCGAAATGCTCTGATGGAAAGAAAGGTCGGAAAACGAATAAGAAACCTATCATTACCACCCAACCTCAACGTCGCCATGTCGTATTACACCGTGAGAAACCAAACTCACTGGATCTGTTTGTACATTCTAACGGCGAGGAGCAAGCTCCTCCGAGTAGTAGCGTGAGAAAACTACGCTTACCTTCGGTCGAGACGAGTCTGCCCTGGGGCATTTGTGGCCTGATCCGTCCGAACCTGGCCAACTGTAAAGCAGGACAAAAAGGTGCAAGTCGTTTTGTCCCCACCGAAATGGCCATGCAACAAATTCAGTAAGGCACTGCACTTCGTTCCCTTGCCACACTTGACGTTGGATGTATGTGACTGTTTGTCTTGCCTTAACAATTTGTAGGTTTTAGATATTACAAACCACAGCGACTAGACAATGATAATTCACACGGAATGTGATTTGAGAATTTTACTCATCGACTGTTTTGTCCATTTGGAAACAAACGTTAATTGTTTATTAGGGATAACCTATTTCACGTTGCGTCCGTGGTTAACGACGAAATCTGTGTAAACCAGTACAGTCCTGCCGGAGTTACTTCGCAGTTAAATCAATGGGCGAATGAGCTTAAACTTTATTAATGCGGATTACTGTTGGTCGGCTCTAGATAAATCAAACTAGCCTACGGTTACTCAACTCGGCCGTTATACCCCGAGGGCATCAGGAAGTTGGAGTTGTTTGACCACCGATGTTTGGGGCAGATCTTGAGAGTGGCCCGGCGAGATGCGATACCAGACGGGAAGATAGGAGGATATGAAGTGGACAGATCCACTTTAATCGACAGTATCATCCCTTATCGATCCAGATTTCATCCATAACTTGGTGCTATTCGTAATTTTGACAGCGTTTGTCTGATAAACACACTGAGGATGCTGGGATAGACTGAAATCGAAATTCGCCGGTAATCTGTTCCATTGTTTGTTTGTGCGTATGTTTGTGTGTGTGTGTGTGTGTTCAATGTGACTGGATTTTGTATGCACACCCGGCAAGCAAACAAACGCACCATCGACCCAGTCATGTTTCTTTGATAGAATCCAAGTTATTCTGGTTAAATAGTACGTATTAGCCAAAAAACCAAATGTGATGTAAAATTGACCACTTAATTATCCCAAACCTCAAGACATCATGTTTGGATGTGAGTTTAGATCGCGGTAACCAAATCACAATCGACTAAAGTACTTTTGGGTTTGATGATTCCTTGATAATACGGAAAATGCAGTATAACATGCACTACCGATTGTGTGCCGATGAAAAGAATACTTCTTTTCTATGACAAGATGCATACAGGGGTGTAATCGAAGGGTATACCTCATGATCTCAAAGGCCCACTTAATAAGGGGAAAGGAACCTGCAACCACGAACATGAAACTTGGAATGCCATAGAACCACATAAGGTCGCATTAGGTCAGATGTGGTAGTGGTCCTGACGACAACGAATGGCTGTCTACAACCAAAACAACCGGGGGATCTGGGATTTAAACTTCTGACCTTTTTGATGGCAGACATTTAGCCCACTTGACCACCATCGTACATCCTGGAAACGAAATTTCAACGAGAAGAATATCGATGAACGATGAGTCAGCAAATATTGCTTTCGATTGTTTTCGGTATCTTGCTTTTTGACTAGGTCAACTGAAACGCGATAAAAGATTGATTAGGCAAAATTTTTGTAGAGAATGACTTCATGATTTTCATTGCAAAATGTCTCTATCTCCGGGTTTACGGATTCATGCTCTCAAGGTCATGCTTTTGTCCCGGTAATGCACGGAACGCTGACTGGATAAAAGAGATGCGACAGTTGAACGACAAACTGATGTACTGGATTTTTGTCAGAAGCTCAAATTAAGCCGTTTTGTGTCCCGAGTTAAGCGGAAACGACCAATGGGTTGAGGTTGGAAATATTTGGACGAGTGTGGTGGCTGTAGTCTTGTGCATTCGAATGAATAAATGTTCCACATTTGCAGCAAATTTCGGATTATACGTAGCAGTACGCGAATAATTTCATAAACCAGATAATATCGATCGGCGGCGATCAAGGGGGTCGTGCAACTGTCTTTCCAAAGAAGAGTCACATGTTCGAATTCCAGACCCGACGACACTTTGGTGATAGACTGCAATTCGCTGTCGTTCGGCTCGTTACCGCAGCTGACCTATTGGGGCGCTTTGTGGTCTTATGCTACCCGAAGGCTCAGGATTACGTGTGCTGGTCCCCCCTCCGTTCATTAGATCTGAGCGGTAATGAAGTATGCCCCACCCACCACACTCACACGTAAGACATCTCCAAAAGGTTTCGTAGTTTTTTATGCTTCTCGACAGACAAACATAGGAGTATATGATGCTCGAACCCGTCTTTTTATCATGATTGACTGACTTATAGACTACGAAGGATACAGTGAGAGCTTGGGAGTAATAAATCAGGCGATCGCGTTTGTCTGACGACGCTGGAAATATGTTTCACAGCTTACTTTAACCTTTCATTGGTCACATCCTGTTTATTTGCGTTTTTGATTAGATGGAACTTCGGATCACTAATAACCCCCGCATGGTGAAGCAAAAGCGAAATCTAGATCACTTGGAACGTCATTAGTACTTCATGTTTTCTTTGAGAACCAATCCCTTCTCTCATCGCTCCTAATTGTTTCTTATTTCGCGAAAGATGCGTTCCGACAACTCTTTGAATCTCCATCACCGGTGGTGAATTTCGATCATAGTTTAGTCACGTGACAAATTAACGGATGGGTAGACTGAGCAACTAATTTTCCGTGGCTACAATATGCATTTCTCCCACTGAGTTCCGGCATATCCGACGGTCTTTCAGGGTTCGCTGGTATCTGCCAACCTGTACATTGTGGAGCACCTCGTATATTTTCCAGGCAATGTCAGACCTGTAATTACGAGAATGTTGAGGACCCCTATCAAGTGCTTGGTGTTCAGTCCAGTGCAACCGTAGAACAAATCCGTTCAGCTTATTATGAGAAGTCAAAACTAGTACATCCGGATCGCTCAAATGCCGGCGCTCAGTATACTGCTAGCCCCGAGGCATTCCACCGACTTTCAGACGCCTATGCACTACTGAGTAACCCAACCACTCGAAAGCAATACGATCAGTACGTGGCCTCTCAACGAAATGGGGTTTGGTCCAACGTAAGTTTGTTATGGTAACCGTATTGCTCTAGTTCAAGTGTTTGTGGCCTTCCGGCTGTAGTAGTTTGCATTTTCATTTTAACCGAGAAAAACGATGTGAAGATGAGCGTGCTTTAAAATGCTTCGAATTACATTTGAATAAAAACTGAGAAATGTCTTGCTTGTTAAATACTGACATTGGATAACAAATTACTGGGTAGGAAAACGAGTAGTGGTGTTATACCTCTCGCTTCCCTGTCAAAAAATCAAATAGGTCGCTGACTGTAGCGATATCAGTCTGTTCAATCACGCTTCTGGAAGCCAGTTCTGAGAACACTAACAAGATCATTCGGTGGCCTTGTTATGGTCAATTCCCTTTTATTGGTCAAAAGCTCACCGTTCACAGTTTGTTGGTTGACTGGGCTCATTAGTTATGGTCTATTTTAATATACAACTTTTTCATTTGGATTATAATTCAATGCAGTTTGTCCGATGTCACCGTAATTCGGATTACTCTTGGTCCGGGTAGTGAATATTCGTTCACTTTCCAACTTTTTGCACCTTCTTTTTCGTCGTTTTCCAGGTCAGTCGTATCAAGCTATGCTGTTTGCATGGGAATAAGGCATTCAATGTGATATTATTTTAATGATCTGTTGCATGCCCTACTGTTCGCTATCAGCTTTAATATTTACTTTCTTATCTACATCTTGCAGCCAAGTGCATTCTCGCGCAATTCCTCCTCAATAGACGATGATTTTCTCAGATACCGTGAAATTTACCGTTCTCATTCACCTCGTTTCCATCGAGCCAAATCGACTCACAACACAAGAGGATTCTATCCGGATATCGATCCACCGCCTGGATTTACTCACCGAAGGCAAGTAAATGTGTGGAACTCCAATAATGCACGTCAGTCTGTTCCGCTGTACTTGCATTGGATCTTACAGTTTTGCGGTTTGACGGTCATGGCGATCAGTTTCTATTGTATCACCATGGACGACTGACTACGTGGGACGCAAACTTCCACTTCGGGGCTTTCACATCCTGTTCAGGAGTTTCAAACTAATTAATGTCTTATCCTAACAACTGCTGACGGTTGCCAGTTTTTGCCTTCTTCTGTAATCTGATTCTTAATCGCTCAGATAGTGTTTGTTCTGCACTCGAATCTTTTTTCTAACGTGTTGAGCTAAAAAGTAAAATTTTATCTGTATGGGGTACTTAAGGGATTTGATAGGGATGAATAAATAAATAAATGAATATATATATATATATATGCATATTTATATACATATATATACGTATATGTATACATATATATACAGTTTGGTTCTAAGACTGGTCTTGTTAGTCGCCAGCAAGAGTTACGAAGTTTTAGAAACACCGTTTGACATCATCCGCCGCTCGTTTCTTGCGGCAGATTGGCTTGAGCCGTGATACTTGTCAGTTGTGGGGTTTGGTTTGCATGACTATCTGAAGTGAAGAACTTTGTGGTTTTGCTGGAATTGATCACAGGGAGGATCTCTGATGCTTGTTTCTTTACCCATATAAGGACCTCTTGAAAGTGATCAGGTCCTTCTCGAGCATGACCAAGTCGTCTACAAATTCAAAGTTCGTGATGTGACGGTTTGTTGAAATCTGGGCACCAAGCCAGCTATCCACTGCACGTCGCATAGCCCAATCGACAGTGACTCCGGAAAGGACGAACAGGTCTCCTCGCCGTAAGCTCAAACTCGTGCTTTTTGTAGCTTAGTACGATTTTATCAAATTCGTCATCGATGTAGCGACTGCCATAAATAATCTTCCCCGATTTGACCAAGTGCGTGCATGCCCTGAGGCAAGGAAGCGATTCCACAAGCTGAGTGAGGGCTTTTGCGATCACTTCTTGCAGACTGATTTCTGTTATTTTTAAACCCTCTTCCGTCACCTTTTCGATGTGCTCCATTCAGATTGATATTTTTCGGTTTCCTAAGTCGACCAGAAGTGGCTTGTTAAGCACCAGGAGACACGTCTTTTAGGTTTCCGCCGAGATTCCGTCTTCACCTGGTACCTTCCCAGACTTCAAACGGCGTTTCGCTTCAGCCAAGTTCTTTAACAACCGAGGGTCACAGTTGTTGTTATAACCTGGGGCCGAATCCGGAGCTATATCAGTCGGTCTATTTAGTGGTCCATGACGCACCTGATTGTAATGTTTCACCCATCTAATTAGTTTATCAGGCATGTCGGGGATAAATACCCCTGGAAAATCGCGCAAGAGGGGCTTAGTAGACTATTTCCAGACGCTGGTCGTATAAAGCTGGTCACGGTTTCCATCTTGTTCGCTATCTGCTGACAGTAACCGCAGCGACCTTTCCTTACGGACCGGGTTGCTCCCTACCTGGGGTGTTTTTGTTCCCGTCAGCCATATAGGCGGGCATATTTAGACAGGGCAAGAAAACGGACATTACCTTCAGATATCTATTCTTTGTAATCGCATTTCGTAACTCCCAATATCGCCATCGTAACATGTATTGCACTTTTCAATTTACCCTGTCGCAAACCGCCTGAATCTCCCGTCATCGAATGAAGTGGGTGCATCCGCTTATAAATACCGTTCAGCCTCCCCCATTGAAAATCTAATCTCTGTAGGTCTAAAATATATCTCGCTGAAACGCCATGAGACAGTTTTTTTATTACTGGTCGTTAACCGAGGCTCTAGGGGTACCAGCACATGGTACGGGCCTTCATTTTTGCACTGCGATGCAGTTTGCAGTCCTCCATTGGCGAAGTGCAGTGTGACCAGAGAAACACTTGGTCAGTTCGTTGAATTATTTTGCCACTGTTGGAGTACTATCAGGTCTCTTCTGGTTGCTGGGACCGTGTTTTCGTTGTGTATCCGGTTGAATCAGAAAAATGGTGAGCTTTTTACCACTTACTCATCTCTGGCCCAAGACGAACTTTCCGAGAATGTGATTTTTCGAGGCACTGTGTGCGCGTGTACCGGTGCTCCAATCTCCAGCTACCACAAGCATGTCCCTTTATGGTACGCGGATTGCTACTGTTTGAAGACTGTAGTAGGACTCGTTGTAGCGCAGACTACAAACAGTAATATTACCGGGTTGGCTTTTAAAACGCACCGCAGCGATTCTTGATTATATCGGGTTTCAAATGTTTTTCAGTCACTGTGATAGACCCAATGATGGTTACCTGCGCGGGGCAGTTCGGTGTTACGACTGTCGGTGCCGTCTAGACTGACTTCGGAAAACAAGCACAGTATCGGCCTGATATCCGAAGGAGCTCTCGTGTTCCTATATAGCTGCTCATTCAGAGATACAGGGGGCCAGTTAATATATGACACCCCGGCTAGGGGACGTCGCTTTCCGGACACGCCGTGGCATAGCTAACAAAGTCAGTGGGATTCCACCGATGTCTTAAGACATGATCAAAAATTTCCTAAGTGTACAGAAGGCTTCCGTTGCATCACTTATTTTTTTATTCTAGGATTCAACCCCAGCCATGTGTAGGCCGCGAGGCAGCATCTTGTTGATGCGTGGTCACCGGTGGCTTCCTGAGTGCTCGCTTTCATTTTATTTGAAATCCGTATAGCTCGGATAACTTGACAAACTTCTTCTGAAGCAGTTGGATCTTATAGTATATCCCATTGGCTTGTTCAGGAGCAACCGACCCTGCATGCTGAACACCGCCTCACCGACGTTATTGGACCTCGGTTACACCCATACTTGTCAACCGCTCTGCTGAGATATGGCTGCTGATCTATTCCTCAGCTTCTTTGAGTCACAGTTGAGATTTGAGTATCTGATGGCAACCGGGGAGATGAAAGACATCCCAAAGGACGACAGACTGCCAGGTCAAAGGTGCTACGCGTGCTAAGTACGGTGCAGATGAGCCGTGGACAGTGACGAACAGTCGATAAGAGGAAGCAGTAGTGTGGAAGAGCCGATATTTTCGGTGAACTGTGAACCGTTTTATCTTGTTCTCTCGAGGTTTTTTCGGTTACTTCGCCAGGGAATCTACTAGGAACTACCATCCAAGCAGTTTGTAGGGGTTTCCATTCATACAGTTCCTAAACTCGAACTCTTCTACATGGACTCAAGATAAAATAAAATATCCGTCTGTGCGGTAATGCACAGCTGACGAGAAGAAGCACGCTTTCTGGTGCTACATGGGCGGACAAACCATTAGATTACCCCCAAATGACGAACTATCAACCGTCCGATTTCTACTGAGAAATAACCTTGGATAAATGGAGAACCCAATTTCCATTTAGGCGCGGATCTGTAGGCTTGCATAGCACGACAAAAGACATATGGTCTTCTTGTTCTCATTGAAGGCCAACGTAAAAAATGCCGTACTCTATTCCAGGCACGGTTTCAGTAACGCACACGACACGTTTTTCACTGAACTTTAGTAGAAAGCTGCTTTCCTCCTACCCCACACGGGTCTGGTATTCCCGCACGTAATTATTCCGGCGCACCATCTGTTGTGGGCTTCTTCACCTATAGCACGTTATTCAGCACAGCGATGATTGCACGCATAGACCATTCTGGCCGCTTTGACCCCTTATTCAAATCATGTGTGAAATTCCTTCAATACACTCGATTCAACATTCGAGCACTATACGTCAAACGTGGCTTCATCATCCTCGCAAAGCACTAAGCAGAATGGTGAGCTCCAAAGTCCGCTGCATTTGTGACCACGTTACACGTTCTCACAGTAAATGCCATTGAATTCGAGGATTGTAAGTACATGGTGAACAAGAAGCGGACTACAACGGTGGGAAAAGAACAGAATTTCTTGGAAACCGACACGGGAAGCAGTCTAAACTTACAACCGCAGTCTTTGAAGCATTCTGAATCGACGAAGACTGACCACACCGTGCCAGCTGTTTAAGGTTCGCCGTCATATCCCTGATTGCGGAATCCTTCGGATTTCAATCGCATAAAATCCATACACCGCAGGTACTGTTGTCTAACACGAAGGTCTAACTGTAACAGAACATGAATTTTATCTTCCTGACAGCTTGTTTAACCGAACGTTGACCGCACAGCTCGGTTGTCATTTGCACATAGCTCACGCACGCTCCTGTCAAATATACTCAACCTCAAACTGCTCCTGACTTTCTTTTCGCTGTACCGATGGAGTGTTTTGGTTGTCATAATCGCAGTCGTGTCGAGCCGAGTAAGGTCGACGCGCAAATGGTCATAACGATTGATAGCAAGCAAAAGCAACACGAGAACCGCGTTAAGACAATCGGTCTTAGAGAATCCACTCTTTTTCCGATGTGAAGACAAGATTCAAGGGGCACGGCGACGGACTACAGATCCGCAGCCACAGAGGATGAGTAGTTAAAATAACCACTGGATTTTGAATGGCTTGAGTGAACCTCCGGTATTCAAAATTATCTTGTCCTACTATTCGTGAATTTATTTGTTTAGCGTTGTCAGTTATAGATTTGAAAGTAGTGTTTTCCTACTCATCAACTACAAATACAACCGTTTTCTGATTCCAGAATAATTGCCAAGCACCGAGGAAGAAAATGTGTAGTTATTATGCTTGCTGAAACAGCACAGTATCCACCGTTTGCGCCCTGTGTCATCTAGACAAGAGATGGACCCATTAATATGTTTGAGGCTAATGAAAATTACAAGCCGTTTCCTGAAATTAATTGAGCTCTATATAAATGCAAATTTCATGTTTATCTCTCGTTGTTCACGCAGTTTAATTTGAAGTCATAATAGATACTCCAGATTATGTCCGAAGTAGACTCACGACGGCTGGTGTGCGGCTACGGGCAATCGAGCCTAGAGCGGGAACTACTGTCGTTACTGGAGGTGAACGAATAATAAATTTTGGCGCCTTGAAACACAACAATCCACCGGAGAGTTCAGAAGTAACGGGCTAGGTTTACTGATAGAGGGAAGATAGAATTTAAGAACCACTGCTTGCAAGATTCGGGGCCTAGGACAATTTAGAGAAACAGGGTAAGAATGTGATCAAACAAATCATTCGGGATACAAATAGTCGTCCGTCGACACGTTCTCAACAAATTTAAAGCAGAAAGTTAAGAGAGAAGAAAGACAAGTTTTTCGGAATGTTCAACTGATAATAATGTAGGGACATTAAAACTCCTCCCCTCCTCTGACAGTGCTTCCGGACCGTCGGCTAAGTGGCTTGAGGCTATTGACGTGCACCAAAGTGGGCCAATTTGGTTTTCTGGCAGAACGAAGTCTGCATACGATATTCTCTAATGGCTGCTTCAAATAAAATATGCATCTTCAAGGGTTGTGACGCTTAGCAGACACCTTGCGGCGGAACGGGATCCGTGAGCCTGTGGTGTCATCGACCTACCGGGTAAAGCGAATATTTTCGGCCATCGTTTGCTCTATTATCTTACCTGATGCCTGATATCGTGACAGCTTGGTTGTGTTTGTTTCATCGCACACGAAATCTATGCGTCTCCTCTTCTGTTTTGTTTTTTCAAGACTCCTCGCTTTCAGGTATCTATGACCACTCGACATTTGCTGTGGTTTGCATTCTCAAGTTTTGTATTATTGATACTACATTGACACGATGATGTAAACACTTATGGCAGCCAGCTCTTAGCTCGTTCCTTTTTTTATCGACTGAGGGGCTATGAGGCTGAGATGTCAACCGCGGTATTGGAATTTGATAGAAGTCACTTTTTGGGTTGCATTCCAAAAGTCTTCATCAAGCAAGAATAAGTCCACAATGTAGCATTCTAATTTCCCTCTCTTCAATCGTTCAAGCGCATGTTTTGCTTGTCGCGCGCACAACTTCCGAAACACCCCTCGACACGCGTCACAGCTTCGTTGCTGTGCGTTTTCCGGTCCCAAATACACAAGGCAAACACCCCTTAGCCTTATTCTGTTGTTTGCATCAAGCGAACACTTTTACCAAGAGCGGAGTTATCCCTTTTACAAGTTGGTGGCTGATTTCTTTTGTATTGCCCAATTGTGACAATTTTTGTCGTTTTTCTACCGCCTCTTAGGTTTTTCCTAAATGTCATGACCTACTTGCACACATTCAACTCCAAGACGATCGGGCAGCTGGAATCTCATGTGGGGACACCTCTGGGCTGCCAACCGAACGTGATGATGAAGGCAACAGAAGAGTCCTGCTTAAAAGAATGAAACAGCCCAAAGATGGTAGACATACTCAGAATTGCAGGCATTCCGGTACAAGCGCTATTAAAAGTAATGCCGAAGCTACAATTTAATGAGACATCATGATTGCAGTGCGTGGATGCGAATGATTTTCCGGAAAACACATTTTGGATCACAATTCCTGAGATCAGTACCGTACGAATGAATTTAATGCTTTATATTATGCATGTTTGTTTATTTTAAAATTGTGATTGTTCGCACTCACCGCGCAATTTTGATGTCTGCCGTATCTAGACCCAAGTGAAACACGTGCGTATTTCTGTGCGGCTACATCGGCATTAAATTTGTTTCCTTGTAATCACATATTTGAGGATTTGTATTTGTATATTGGTTACCGTTATGATCCAGCATCGTAAACTTTGCGAACTAATTGAGTTTTGAGTTTGAGGTTAGAATTTTGCTTCGCTTTGCGCAAATGCTGTTTACAATACTCATATTAATCAATTAGGAATCAGGGGACATTCGAAATGGACAGAAAATTACCACAGTGCAACATAGCCAGGAAAAATCTCGGCAAGTCACTGGCGACATTTTCGGTGCCCTGGATTTCATTAAGCCCGTCAGACCTCGTAACACTTTCAGCACCAGTTTTCTTTCCAGTGGTGTGGACTGCAAGAACACTGATGCTTATATGCGCAAAATTTGCGGAATCAGATGGGCAACCAGCCGCCGGTAAAAAGCAAGCCCATGTAGCGGGAAGCGTCGGGAGGCAATGGGTGAGAGATTTCTTGAAGATCATTGGGCACATAGGTGACGCAGTGATCAGTGAACTCTTTCCTAAAGCTCACTGGCCGTTTAATCTGCCCCGGTTCACATTTTCCACCTTCCACGGCCACCGCCACTAATAATACATCTTTGAAAATTTCGTTGAGTCCAATATATTGGACTCAAGGCAGAAACTACTGTACCATTTACACTATTGTAGGGGACGGACTACTGGGGCTATTGATGTATGCTTAACCCTGGAGCTGCTCATGGGTGTGCCTTGGTAAAGAAAATACTGAGACACTTGGTAAGATAGTCTTTCAAGGTTGCCTGAAACCTGATTAGTGGCTTAAAGTCCAAGGCAAGTCTCATCAAAGAAAACGCTTACACGATTTCGGATTCATTAGTTAAGATGCGGATTTGGGCCATAGTCTAAGTTCGCCTGGGTACAGGTCTGATCAAAACGCAGTGCTCAGTTTGGCAGCTATTGTCCGTTATCCCTCATCGCAGTTACTGAGCCGCTGGGTAGAAAAATGGACTCCATAATCCCGAATGACCCGGTGTCCAAGTTTTATTACTCAACAGGTTAACTTAGTCGGCTTGCGAGAATAACCGGCAATTAGTTAGGTCGCCTAATACGGGGTGGCAGCAGACCAACGTTTTCTTCTGCCAGCCACTTGCAGCAGGCCTCGAAAGATTGAGGTCGAGTGCAAACTTGAAAAAACATGCTGTTTCCTGCTACGGGCCAGAATTATCTGAGTGAAAATCGTGCGCCCGAATTTCTTAAAGCTGTCCACGGAGGAGCACTGGAGCATAGCAAAAAGCGACAATATCTACTTTCATTGACTGGAAGCTGCGTCACATAACAATTTGCCAGATAATATTCCTCTGAGCCGAAAGCCGTTGCCTCGGCAAGCATCAAAATTTGCCTCACCAAGCTAGATTAGTGCCGCTCACAATGTTCAATGGAACGGTTTACTTTTCTCCAATTCTCGGACCACCAAAACACTAGTCTTGTTGGGCGTATGTGCTGTAGGGGTGATTGCTCTTCCCGAGTTGTTAAAGGCACTTGCCTTTGTTGAAAGTGGTTCAGATAAAACTTTGATGAACGAATAATTTGTACAAAAGCATCGATGTATAAAGAATTCGCAGTGGGGCCGGTGGGCGGGACACAGGCCTCGGTTGCTGGTCCAAAGAGGCTGCAAACCATTTTGATGGTCACTAACAAGTAGGTCTAACCAAAATCCACGCATAAACTAGCCGATATTCGGATTTTGACATTAAAATCAGTTGATGCAATTTCCTCCAGGTGGCTGCATCTGCCAGAGGTAAGCGCGATCATTCGGATAATTGAAATGGCGAGCACGATGTCTGATTGCCACCCGTCGGAAACACAATGGAACATGGAACATAGGATTGGTGAGCACCAGGTACCATAATCAGTGCGCATGGAAATAAATTGGATATTCTAGTGTCTTTCGGACTAAAGTGGTCTCGTTGGCCACATAACGACTGTGCCGTAAATTATGGAGGGGCAACTAAACTAGCTGTGTCTAAAGTAGGAGATAATCGCATCCTTGCAACGGGCGAGGAACTAGTGGCCTGAGGGGAGTGAGAAAGGAGACCACAATTCTTCCAACTTGTTTGGGGGTTGCTGCTCTTCTAACGTTCTCAAGCCAAACGCATTGTAAATAAAAGGCCATAGGCAGTTTGAAGGTTAGTGCAGTAGGAAAAGATATTGCTCCGAGAAGCGCCTGCTGGAGGGATTGCCAAAGATTTTGGTGCTCTGCGGAATCCCCAATTACGTGGTATATAGGGATAAATAATAATGTGCTCAAATCTTTACGCTTTGGTGAATTCTCAGTAATCAAAAAACCAAGAGTAGTGTTCGATTACGCAACAAATTTTCGGGGAACTCTGCTCAACAATCGGATGTTGCAGAAGCAAGAGTTGGCTACAACAATTGTCGAGGTCATATGTCATATTCGATTTGATGAAGTTGCAATATCTGTCGACAAAGGAGAACGTTTTTTGCAGCTGAAGCTGCCGGACAAAAGTAGAAATGCGCCGCTTTTCTCGTGATAGGCCAAGAATGACATAGACAAATAATGGTGGAGTACGGGATGGCGTCCCACAAATGTGGTGCAGTATCGTTGCTCTTTTGCGCGAATCATGCATTACAAGGAACAGCATTAATACACAAAGAGCAAAATAATCGGGTCAAAGTGGGTAGAGTTAACAGCAATTTTTGTGTTGACGAATACCTTATTTCGTTCGCTGAGGAGGACAGCTAGAGAACCTGTGATGGGGTTGGTGGAACTCCCAGAGGACATTGAGCTCCAACATACAAAGTGGACGTCCAACGATCCCGAAGAATTAGAGGTCACCTCGGCAGGGAAAAAAATGAAAGATAACATGTCGGCTCGATGTATTTCCCAAGCCGTTCAAACTTACACCCTGCGATACCGAGACCGACGAGATCATTTCCCAATTGAAAATTGCCAACCGGCCAGTTGCACTTAGGGGATTCAACCACTTGTCTCCAGACTGAATCGCCCTTTTGAGTTCGAGTCTCAGTAGCCGCTTCCAGGGATGGTTTTGCCACAGCGAGTATGCAGGCAAAAAGCGGTCGGGATGACCGCGTTGATTTCGCGAGCAGAACTTTCAACTGTTGCTACAGGACCATGGATCATAAAACGTTCCTTATGCCTATTTCCAAAGGACGTAAAACAGGAAGAAGAGTTGCGCGCATCTTTGGGTGCGTCAGGAATGAACTGAGCCGCCTTAGTATATGAACGGTGGATCCTAGAGTGGGAAGTTATGACGTCAGCATAATGCTGGCCACTGCTCGAGTCGCATCTATGAAGTTGCTATCAATCGCGCGTCTGAAATTAAGCGCCGCATTTTTTGGCAGTGAAGATGGCGTAGACTGTAATACGGCTTTTTAGATCCATCGGCTGCACCACAGCGTTTTTGACATGTAAAAAGTGATTAGTCCCATCCAAAACATTATGGGCCCCTTCGGTACTTCTACTGCATACAGGCTTCTAGTCACACACCATGAAATAGAGGTTAAATAGTGGGGGCGAGCGAAATCAGCCCACAACTTAGCTGACCAATAATGCCTGTAATGACGAATCTATGTCCGCTGGAAACACTGGCCCACTGCCTAGAAATGCTCATCGCTTCTGGGCATCAAACAGTGAGCAACCCCAGCAGCCAACCGGAGCCGGTACTGGAAGTAAAGGTAATAATTTATTTCTTGGATAGTGCCAGGACGCGCACTATGTATGATCAGGTCGCGCGACGATGGCGACAGCATAGAGTAAAGCGCTCGTCTGCAAAGGATGGGGCCTGTAGAATAGCTAATAACACATGCGCCAGGTCACACTTGTAAGGTAAGAGCACAAATGGTCGAGAATATTCAAGCTGGGGATCTCAGTACGACGGGAATTTCTTGTCAGTACCATTTGGTATCTTTGTTATGCTTCTTGTAGGCCGCTATGTTCGTGTGCCGGACCGGGATGGATTGATAATGCCAACAGAAATTTCTTTAAGGTTGTGAGATTCGTGAACGTTGAGAATAATTACGGTTTGGAATTGGCTGAACAGACAACGCGGAGCAAAACACCTATCAAAGCGATGAAAATTTGAAGGCAGATTACAGCGGACTGAATAGTCGGTGAGCAGCCTATCAAGCGGATACTGACAGCGAAAAGGCCGAATATTGGAAGCACTGTTCATTGAACTGGCGGAACGTGAGATAGAAATTGTATGATCGTGAGTTTTGTTTTAAATAATGATTTTTGTGAATTTCAGCTAGGTCTAGTGGTGGGGTTAGATTTGGAAAAGAGAAGGGGAGCCGAACTCAAGGGTGGCAATGTCTGGTGGACTCGTGTGAAGGACAGTTGCCAGAAGCATCAATCTGTTTCCAAGTTTGGCGGACCAGAATAAAGGTTCGTGAGAAATGATCGTCCTCATCACGTTTGATGAAGATCTATGCAAAACGTCAACTCATAACAAATGCAAGTGAAAACCTTTTCCAGTGAGTTTGTTCAGTAGAGTTTGGTGAAAGAAATTTGGGAACCATCAAGAGGAAGCCTGAACAAAAAAGTGCAAGCAAACATGGAGACTAGAGCACTGCATACCACAACAGTGCTAATGGGTGCGGCTGACCGAGTGCTGGTCACCCAACCTGAAAATCACCGGTGAAGGATCAGAGCAGGTGGTGTAATCCGCCAACCTATCTGCACCCGCATTCCACTGCAGCCAAGCTGCCACCTTGATGCGCGCCGGCCAGCGCCATGGATCTGACGGCACTGTGCAATATTGCAATAGCGCCGGTGTAATCGGAAGGCAAAAAATGGAACTAGAACATGACGTAGGTAGGCGAAGGGAGACATCAGGTTTCCAGGAGTGGTCAATCCGAGGCAATCCGAAACAGCAGTTGTCAGAGTATGAAGTAACTGTTTACATATAAGCAGAACTAGATGGCCTAGAAGAAAGAACGAGCGGCAGTCTGGCCTTGCTAATGGCAAAGAATGAAGAAGCTATCAACCAGACGGGAGGCTCAGAAGACAAAAGTACTAGAACGTGTGGCGCGATCCAAAATTTGGGGATGGTGGCCGAAGCTGTCATAAGTCCGTGTCATTTTTGTGTATAAATAAATGGACGGACTGATCTAGCATGTAAATCGTCTATGTAAATGAATAAAGAGAAATGAACCGGTATTTACATTGAAGGACACTGAAAATTGGCAGTTGTTTTAAGCGTAAAACGAACCAGAACAGACATGAATGCACTAAGAACTGACCAAAGTCACGGAGTAAGACAGTGATCGGGACTAGATGGCATGGTAAATGGAAACCGTCACGAAGGAAAAATAAGGCCTTGTTTTTCTCTACGGTCGCGAAAGAGTTACGAAATGGGATATGCCTGAAGTGAGCAAAGAATCATCAATGAGGAAAGAAGAATTCAAGACATCGATCTAGATCGGTTGGGAGGAAGTCTTTTGGATTTTTCAGAAACAAAAGTGATTCCAACAAACCGAAGCCATTTACGTAGGGCGACAACGATGAGGAGTAGAAGAAAAGATGGTGATGGAAATGGACATTTGACGATACTGGTCGTTTTGGCGACGGTGTTGGAATTGGTTAGGGGGGTGGAAGGGAGTTAGGTGTAGGTTGCCAACCATAAACAGATTGAGGACAATAAGGTCTATGGAGCTGAAGCCAGAGTACGTAGAGCTAGTAATTATTTTTGAAGATATAATAAGGGTGGAGCTGCACGCATGCTAGTAAAATGCGCCAACGCCTGGGCTCAGTTAGAAATTTGGAGGAGGGAGAGATGTGGGCAATTTTCTGTGATTCTTTATCAGAATGATAAAAATTATTAAAATCAGGATATATGCGATGTAAAACCTGAGAAATAGCACCAGGACGACTATGATAGAGTTGTTATTCTTTCGATATGTCCAAAATGAGCAGGGAGATATCAATGAAGCAAGAGAAAGCAAAATTCAGAATGTCGAATCTGTTTCATTTTCTCGAGTGATGGAATGAACTGGAAGGTATATTCTATTTTCCAAGATGAATGAAACAGTGACATCGATGTGTTTTCAAAAACCAAATCCAGTCTCGTATGATCGATCTTTAGATGAGTACGGGTGATGCAGGTAAGTGGGAAGTAGCGCAGTAACCACGATGCGGACTTCATTTATGAACGCCACAGAGGGTGATGATAAAATGCACAACCGTTGTGTTAGTTTGTTTCATAATGACCAACATTCAGCAACAAAGAATTTGGTTCTACGTGATGCTTTGATGCTGAGAAAGTAATAATAATAATATTTCAGCGAGGGTATGGAAGTGAGTTTCGAACCCTAGGAGCGGAGACGCGACTGTCCTCTGTAATAGTGCTTCTGAAGAGCGCCTAATTTGCCCTTCTGTGTCGGATCCACAATGGACGTGATTTCCGCGATTGAAAGCGCTCCGTGTGATTCAGGTTGGCTGAGTGGCCGTTTAACTGCTTGATTAATACACGCTGGACGTTTTCAAAGTTCACAACGTTGCAGCACCTCATTTTCGAACAGATTAGAGAGCATTACTCCCGAATGGGTCCGACTTGGATTCTAAAATGATGAAGTGGGCTTGCTTTCAAATTCAGAGTTCTGCAGAGCAGCTCCACTAATCTGTTTGCCCCCGCAACTTTCGTCGGAGTATTTTATTAGACGTTTAACGTGCAAGAACAATATAGGCACAGTTGGCGAACTTCACAATTAACAGAAATCATGGGGCTACCTTATTTGGGTTCTCCTGAGGGTGTCACGCATTCGCACCACCTGTTGCCGCTTTTCCATTCAAAAGTTTCATCATGCAGACCTTTGCCTAGGAACTCAGTGACGCTTGATCTTATGACGTATTACTTACGGTGGACACCAAGGCTTCAGAGCGGTAGATGCGGACAATTTTGTATATCGTCAGGAAAGAGAAATGGGACGTCACTTTGAATAACGTGCAAGATGTTGTTGACGGACAACAGAAAGAACGGGAAGCTCGGAAAGCTACGTTGAATTACTTCGCTGGTCGTTATTCTAAGTTCAGATATGAAGACATTTACTTCAACTACCTGAATTCTGGGCGACAATTATGATGAAAACCGTGATAGTACTGGATCAACAATAGCGCAGCATTCAACTTTTTCAGGAGACCTACAGCGAAACACTCTGTAGAAAGCCGTCGTCGTGCCTTAAATATTACTATAGCTAACTTTGCAGTGCTCAAGCTCTTGTTTGTAAAGTTCACGAGGTCAGTCTTGCAGGTAACGCAGGATTTCAAACTGAGAAAGTCATGTTTCCTTGTGTTTATAAGTTCGTGCTTCAGAATAAAGGCGAAAAGACTATCCTGAATCAGGCGATCCATAATTCTGTAGAATTCCGGGGTGTGGTTGATTGGGCGGTAATTTGCAGGGTCGCAATATGTGCCCTTTTTTTGAACGGGTATAACCGCAAAGGTTTTCCACTGTGGCGGGGAGGTGCGGCATCGAATGGATAAGTTGACGGCCTTTGCCAACAAAATTGAGACATCGCTTCCACCCGGCAAGTTGGCGGCCGGATGTAATGAACCAAGCCCAGATTGGTTGCAAATTTTTGGTTTTACCAACACCTGGGCTATGTCGTTCTGAAATTATTACTGTGTAGACAGACGAAGTTGGCACGGGGCATCTGGATTGTTACCATTTACCAGAACAGATGCAAATAAATCACCGAATGCATCTAGGACCTCCTGAGGGATTTAAAAAATTTCGCTGTGAATGATATGTGGGACTTGAGTGGTTGAGGACCGCAAAAGATCACTTCTGCATTTAGGTGGTTTTGATGTTGGTGCATTTACCTACGGCTGGTATAGAGTATGCAACATTTTCGCTTCGTTAGTGCAGTATCGTGTTTAGAAATTTAGTTAGACGAGATATTTGCAGAACCAACGAAAGGAGCACGCCGGAGCTTAAGAAGCTTGCGGTTCATTCTCTCCCAGTGAGTTATTTGGGTGGCATGTCTAGAGAGGGGGATGGAGTAATGACATCAAGGCAGTTTTGCAGGTTGGAGCATAACTGGTCAGCGGCCACTTGCACTCTTGTGCACGAAAAATGGTATCAATTATAGTTATGCACTAGAAAGACGCTTCTCATCAACTCTGAAATATGGCCTTAGGTTCGTTATAGGTATCTAATAATAAAAGGCAATGCAAATGAAGAGCTAACAGGCAGACGATCACATCCAGTTAAAGTGGCTTCAGTGGACGTTCGGCAGCTTAATGAATCTGTTTCAGCCATGCCCGTATCCCTCCCTTCTAAGTTTTTCAGATACTCGCCGTGGACCCGCTTGCTTGGGAGCTGGTTTAACTGAACAGATATAAAGGGCAGCTGCTAGTTGGGAAGGGTTTCCGAAGGCCTAATAGCATTTGCATCCGCACTAGGACTTTGGAGGAGCTCCGGCTCGCAAAGTGAGATGTCATCTATGTGCTAAAATCCGAAGGCTTTGAGGTATATCCATTAGAAAACAAAAGCAGAGGGTCAAGGCCGATTATGTAAAGTTTAAGAGTTAGAACCACGAGCCCCTTGTTACGGTTATGTGGTAGTCTGACCAACTCCCAACTGGGGTCATGCTGCGGAACATCCATTTGTCCTCCAAACACGGCATAACATCTTTGATTTGCCTGTGCAACATACGGCTACAGTGAGGGAACGTGAGTGGGAACCCTCGTGCTGAACATCACACGAAAATGGTTTCCGATCTTGAGCGACGAAGCGACTATATGGGGAGCGATCAAAGGTCGCATGCAATGTCGGAGGCGCATGTCCACAGTAAGAAAGCAATTAATGGCTCCTCTTCCGAAGTGCATTGACATCTGGAGGATGTCCATTCGACGACACCGGCACCAACCAATTTGGCCGATTTATGGGTTAGAAGCGGGAAGGGCCAGGAAAATAATATGGATCCTTGATGAACTGTACAAAATCTTAAGCCGTACACCTCGAAGTTGCAAACTGGATGAGCGGAGATTTGTTCTTGCACGCTTTGCAGCGATTCACGAACAGGTGGTATGCTGTCCAACATATGACCTAATGATGCTTCAAACGTAGCCTGAGCCAAATGATTCATCTAACGTTGAAATCAAGGCTTGTAGCATGGTATGCTGTATTGTAAAATTGCAGCCTTCCGTACGCCGGTCATTGAAATAGGGTGCGGGAAGGTTTTACGGGGCTTGTTAAAAAAGAAAAATGCAATCACTAATTAACCAAAACACCTGACGCCGAACCATTAAGTGAAGTTATAACCAAGGTGGAAGGAAAACTAGGCGACCTTGCCATCGGCATCCTCCATTTGGCTTTGATCCCTAATAAACTGTTGGCTTTGGGATCTATCACTGGTTTCGCGGAACACGGTATCATCCGCTGGATGAATCTTGATGGGTAAAAGCAAATCAATTATTTGACCAGAATCTTTTGAAGAAAGGCAAATATAAGAAAGAGACGTCTGGTGCAAGTTACGTAGTGATTGCCCCTGACGAACACTTCCATTCTGGTTCGTATCTGCTCCATGCCGTAGTGCAGTTTACTGGCAGTTCCAAAGGACTTCGAAGAACTGTTGACGCTAGGAAGACAAAAGCAACGCTGTCTCGCAACGGCATACCAAAGGGAAAACGGTGTTTAGACGCACAAATGATGCGTGTCACAGATGCAGAGTTTAACTGAACGACGGTGATGGGCGCGGTGTCTGCGATATTCGGGTTTACCGGGTCTATAAAATGGTCATGAATGTTAAACTGCCACGAAGAAAGTTTCCAAAGACCTTGAATGAAAGCTTAAAACTTATCAAACCGTACCAAAACAGCTTGCGGGAAGAGTATCGTCGGCCGATAGATACCCTGCATTAAAATAGATACAAAAAAGTGCGTTGGTCATTTTACCATGGATCCTGAAGCCAAGAAAATAGCTAAAAGCCGTTTAAACGTGCGGATGGACGAAGAACACTGGTAAAGAGTTTTGGCCGACCATTGTTTGAGGACATGAAGAATGAAAACGTCGTCGGGGTTGAGGAAGGTAAAGATCGGTATGATATAGGTTGAATAATATATCTGATGCTGGTAAGCCAGTGTAGAACAAAAACAGGTTTTTTGTTCTTCTGTTTGCTTTTGGTGGCTTAGCTGATAGCAAATACTGGTAGATTGATAGCCGCGATTGCCGAGGGGAAAATTGAGGGTGACGTTTGCAGTAGACAATGGTAGCGACATTTGGAACAGGGATCTAAATTTGGGTGCCCTCGTGGCAATTAAATGTCAACTTGGTGGGCATGTCAGACACGGGCAGACAGACCCAGCGGTAAATCTGTGTAATTGGGAAGACTTGTCCGCACAAAAATCCCGAGCATTTTGGATCGGATTATATGGCCTCGATGTCTAGACATACTTGCAACGGGGTCATCAGTCTACGTTGATAATCATGTGGATTAGAAGAAACGTCTGCTTCAACGCGGCCATGGAGCAGGTCATATTTGTCCGTCCTGGGATAGTTGATAGGAGCCTTGGTAGACCCTTTGCGAGACTCGAGTGCAAGCGCACATAACTGGAACATAAAAGGGGAGAGATGGCGGTCTGCAGGTATTCCGGCTGATAAGATTTTAGCTTTCATTCAATGTCTTTGGAAACTCTCTTCAAGGCAGTTTAACATTCATGTCCGCTTTATAGACCCGTTAATTCAGAATACCGCAGATATTTCCACAACTGCCGCCATCTCCCAATTGAACTCTGCATTTGCGATGCGCATTATCAGTGCGCCTAAACACCGTGTCCCTCATGGTATGCCAGTTTTGCCATTTCCCGTGATTTTGTACCGAAATGTTTACCTGCTTGTTCGATGTGTCTAGCAATAAGCCTGTAGCATTTGATCTTGCAACTGAGCATGCCTCTCTAAGCAGTCCAGAAAATACACCGATATGAAATTTCGTTTTATAGATAACGGAGTCAGGAGAAATTATCCCTGTGTGTTGGAGTAGCATTTTCCATAGGGAAAATTATTTGATGATAAAGAAGGTTTTCCTAAGTGCTATCTTTGATTTACACCAAGTACTCAGCTGGACGCATGCCATAGGGTAAGTTATTTCTTACTTGGAGT
>LUCM01011563.1:43443-79057 GCA_008360955.1 Fasciolopsis buskii
GCGTGCTAGGCAGGGAATTGTTCGTTATCAATAGTTTAGCCAGTGCTGCGATCTTGTTGGTAGAGTGTAACGCTTGAAGTTCCTTCTTCTTTTGAAGAGAATTGAGAAGTGTCTTGATCTCCTTAGGCAAACGATTCATTTCAATATCAGAGCAAATTCTTTTGTCCTTTTAAATCTCCTTTGGATTAATGAATACATTTTGAGGCAGCCCAGGGTGCTCAACCTTTTGGGGACTGTGCCACACTGGGTTGGAGTGATTATATCAAGGCACACACTTAGAGTTGCGTAAAATTGGTTGGTCCCAATTTTGGCTACGAATTATGAAAGGGAGATGGATCCATGAAGCTCTGTGTTTTGGTTTAGTGGAAGCTGCAGAGAATATAATGGACATCGAAACTGGGAACTTGCAAGCAAACGGTGAATGATCACATCCGAGTAATTTGTTTTTTATGGATGTGCGCACCTGTGTTAGGCCAGTTGTGAAGATAAGATCAAGGATACCGTCGGCCATTGTCGGTAATGAAATATACTGTGTCCACTAACCCAGTCTTTTGCTGGAAACAAGCGCGGAATGGTATTTTGGGGAGGAGAATGAAGATCAACAAATCCCTGGGACGTTGAAATCGCCCGCTACTAGCTTAGGGCTTGGAAAGTCGGCGGCCGTTTGAAGCGCACCAAATAATACTGTATATTTCTCGATTTGCGAGAGGCATGCGCAAGGCAAGATCAAATATTTTCAAGGATGATACGCGGGAAATGTAAATGATAGAAGTCCAATGGGATAAGCGGGCGGGAGCAATATTGAGGAATTGCAAAAACACATTGGAAAGTGAAATGAGATAATGCATAGCAATTGGGAAATTACAAGTATGCCAGCGAAAGACAAAAAAATAGAAAACTTAATTTTCAAGACCAAAGGGAGTTGCCATGGACTGTTTGCAAGCAACGGACTACGAGTCATTTCGTGTTTAAGTGCACTAAATTTGCTCATTGCTGGCGCACAACATGGACGGAGCCCAACGGTGGATATCGATATATGGCTAGAGACACCAAACTTCGGGAGCGTTACATAATGGTTAGAAACGTGAAGCTGAAGAGACGACAAACAGTGGTAATGCGGTAATTGGACGGAAGTGGTGAAAGCCAGGTGGAACGTCAGGGAAATTGGATGAGGCACGTAGTTGACAACAAATGGCCAAAGAATGCTGAGAGCGGAAGAAGATTTTCTCAATTTATCTGGAGAAAATTTGTGAAGCTTCGGATTTGGAACTCCAAGGATAGTAATTATATTTACATACGGATTGCAGTAAGCTGTACCAGGAGGCGCGTTAGATACCAGAAATTATAAGTATGAAAATTCCTTTAGTACACTAGCCAAGAATGTCCTGTATGCTGTCATATACGTTGCCGCATCTTTTGATCTTAGTCAGCAGTACGGTTGGGGAATGTGAGGTGCGCAAGCCGTTCCGGAGACAGCAGCAATCGCGGTTTTGCTCGATCGCAAAAATGCGAGTTTAGATATTCAGTGCGATTATCCGCGTAGTTACCGTTGACCGAGCCAGAACTCCAGCTTCAATTCTAGCTGGCAGGTTCCTAATAGGAATGATAGGGTAGCAGATTTGAAATCGCCAGTACGAGAACGAAAGCGTTAGCAGCGCGTCTGCTGCGGATGCGAGATCTGAAACGCAAGAGCGAAGTAGTCTGGCCTGGGTGCCAGCTTGGGGTTATGGTGATTATTGGATCGCGCCAAAATACCTGCAACATGGTGCATCTATTCCGTAAAATGTGATGACTAGAGTGAGCTATGGTAGCAGTTTTAGGCGCAGTTGAATGGTAGGGTCTGCCAACCCAGTAAAGAGGATAAGATGGCATGAAGAGCGAGGAGTGCACAGGCTGGTTTTTAAAATCACAGGATGTGATGAGAGCATGGTTCCAACAATAAGTACGTTGACATTTTCGTCCGCCCACATTGCGAGAATTTCAAGAGATAGTTGCGCAAGCCACTGGTGGAGAGGGTACGTCACTATAAGGGAAGTCAAAAAGTGCATTATCGGGGACGTGATAAAGTGAGGAAGTTAGGGGTGAAGCCGAATCTCAGATGGTGATCTCAGCAAAGATTCGGTCATGAACTGAAATCCTATCCCATGTTCGTCAGCCTCATCAAGTTCAATGTTAGCTCGTGTAAGGTTAATTAAGAACTAGACATCCAGTAACTATGCCAGTTGGGCTTCAAACTGGGCTAAATTTGGGCACAAGCGCAGGGAAATAGGGAGTTTGTTCCACAGTTTAGAGTGAGCAACTGATCAATAGTCAATTCAGGGGTACTTTTAACGAGCAGTATCCACTGCGAAATGGATAAGAGGGACTACCAGAGTGGACATTATTTTGGCAAAGATTAAAGAGAAATGTAAGATTTAATTTGACTCGACAAAGCAGCTCGCATCTAGCCCTGTAGTTTAAGCTAGATGGAGGAACTAGGAGATTTCTGGTAAAGACACGCTGCACATTCTCGATTGCAATTCGATCGACTTTACGCATATGGGTAAAGATAATCGGGCAGTACTCGAGGTCGGGCCTAGCATGGAACTTGAAGGTGGTAATTCTGCAATCTTGAGTGCGGAATGCCCTTATGGTCATTGGGGCGGTTCTCTTAGCTACAGCGGTCTGACGGTGAACCTGCTTGTGGAAGTTGAAAGAGCAGGAGTATTGTAACCCTAAGTCCTTAACTGTGTGTGATACATAAATTGGCATGCCATTTATAGAGAGGGCGCCCGGAGGAACATGGCATTTATGTTGTATCCGAGGTCTTTTGTCAGCAGAGAACTTCATGAGCCACTTGGAACACCAGTTATCAAAAGACTGGGTCTTCGTTGACAAATGCAAGAGTGGAGCTAAATGAAGCAGCCTCAAGAGAGCAGACCATTTTAATGTAATTGGAAAACAGGAATGTTGTGCCATGACGAATAACTTCAGAGCTATCATTAATGTATAACATGAAAAGGAGAGGGCCTAGGACGCTCCCCTGAATGACCCCACCGGTAATAGAAGAGGGCTGGGAAAACAACCGTCAATATTGACTACCTGAGAGCGATCGGAAGGGTAGGATGATAGCCAATATAAGAGGGGATTTTTTATTCCATAATTCCTAATTTTGGCCAGAAGCCGGGAGTGGGAAACGCGGTCAAACGCTTTTGACAGGTCTAAACAGATTATGAGCGACCGGTGGGAATCAGTAGTAGGAACTTTGACTAATGCGTATTAGGTAGACGGTTGATGCAACTAATCAGTAGGTCCTGATGCCCGATAGCCACAGTCAGCCAGATAGAACCTCAAAGTTTAATAAAGATAGGGTGATATTACCATGAGGCTGAAGGGCTGTCTCTTGTGTATATAAGACAGCTTCTTCGCGCATATTTATCCTGTCTTTCTTAAAAGCATTTTAACCATGTTTTAGTGATAAGAATGTAATCATATCCACGTGTATACACAAAAAGGCGTGGCGCTTGCGCCTTATTTAGTTTCGAGCGAGCTTTTTATGGTAACAATGAAAATGGCTCAGTATTAGTAACGTGTGAATTTAGGTAACTGAAGTAAATAACATCATGAGTGCATGCTTTCATTTGGGGTAAACCGTCATTGCGAGATAGGCAACGAAGGATGGATGTTGGTGGTAAGGCCTTTGGGTGACCATGTCCTGTCATGCCTTGTTCATAACCTAGGTAGGTTTCAACCCGTTCGTTGGTAATCACCGTGCGATTTTTGGGGATTGAAGAGCCTGTGCAACGGTGGTTGAGGGTATGGTATGGCTGAAAAAACCGGGTAAACTAAAGGGTATTCGGGGGGCATTTGGAACAAATCGATAGGTGGCGGGATTTTGTAAGGCCTGACTTGTAGCTGATTAGAAGCCTCAAGATTTGGTCTGGGAAGGTGGGACAGTGAGTGTAGACAGTTCGGCTTAAGCATTGCGTTTGCGGACTGGAGATGGCCGGTCAAGGGCAACTCGGAAAAGTGTGGTCCTGTCCTGAGTTGCGTGTAGTTCATACGTGCGTTTGCGGGAACAGATGACGGGCCAGTAACACGGAAATCAGTTTCAGTTTTGAGTCGATAACCGAAGTCGAATTTATGGTTACCAAATTACGTCGTTGGATGGTTTGGCGAGAGATTGTTCATAGTGCTGCGGAGTTATTTGTGGCGCTGAAATGGATAGGTTCAGGTCTAACCGAGTCAGCCGTAACTCTTTGAGGGGCTCAGCTGCGTGACCATAGTGGATCAAATGGCATAGCTCCATGCTATCGTTTATGGGCTTGGAGGGGATCTTTTGAAGTGGAAAAGGTTTATGCGTCTTGCGTAGACCAATTCTATTGAGGCGGGTTGCAACATCGTCGGTTAGAGGAAAGTGTCTTTCTTTGATGTCAAGTCCATCATCAGTCACTTAGGGACCTGCGGCCTGTGGGGGCAGAGTGGATTATGACCGTGAACTACAGTAACTGACCTTAGAGATTGTACTGTAGAGCGGGCGTATGGTGTAGTTGTGTTTGAGCATAACTGAACGAGGTGACGTTGATTTCCCGGAGCCTAGGTGGGGCGTTTGGACGAAGGCTGAAATGTAGGGGGAGGCGAGCAAGCTATATTTCGGTTTACAACGGCGGAGCGTGAACTCGTAAACGGTATTAGCTTTAGTGATTTACTTTTAGGCCGACGGAGGGGTGAATGCCTTAGAGAAAATGCCCATTTTAAGCGACCACGCTGCAAAGGACCGTGGATTGTTTGCAGGTGGCATTTTGAAAGTCATATGTGTCTGGAGTCGTGCAAAAAGTTGGCAATAATTTTCTTCTGGAGAGGTGATTTTTCCCTGGTTATTTTTAGTTTTTAAGTGGTGTAGTTGCAGCAACAACGCTTTGCTTGCGGATGAATGAGATCACTACGATTTTTGACTGGAACTGCGGCATGAGGGGTCAACTGTGACGTCAGGCCCACTTCCGCAGCCTCGTCATTATGCTTGGTTTGTGCGCCATGCCACTATCTGTCATGAGTTGATTTCTTAGGTCATTCATAGGATTACGTTCAGCGATGGTAAAGACAACAACGTTACATGAACTCTCCAATCTACTTGATGTTTCAGTGGCCAACATATCCTGGAAGTTTCCGGCAGCCACCAGTTTATGCTTATTCAGCCGTGTTTCAAGGTCGATGAGGTGGGAAGGGAGCGCAAGCTTTGAGACAGCGCGCTGCGTTTTGTTTACGCGGTCCATTAAATTGAATAATCCTCTTTCGAAGGCCTGTGCCTTTTCATGGGCATCACCCACCAGGTAATTAAGTACTACGGCGCATTGGCTCATTGTTCCCAAACGACGGCCAACGTTGAAGCGTCTTGTGGGGTTTGTTGTGCGAACACTGTTATTGGTGCGTTTTGCTCGCTGATGAAAACCATGAGCCACTCTATTGTTGCTTGGGAATTTAAATTTTGGGAAGGAAATCTAAGTAGGGTCGTGAAATGTGACCATTTGTAGTCGTTACGACTGTAGTGACCATAGGTTACTGTGTGCATCGGGTCGCAAAACTCTTGTGAGGGAAATGATAAGGAGTACCGTAAAACGACGTAACTTTGGAATGTTTCACAAGATTAGATGAGATTCAACGGTGGGGAGCAAGTTATGAGTCCGCAAAACGGGCCTGAGGTTAAATTAACAACACAATAATGCCCTCCGTTAAGTGACTGGCTAAATTAAACAATGCTTTAATGTGACGCAAAACAACCCACCCTGAGTCACAATGGACGCTTGAACAGCAGGATGATTTTTGGGGCTATGGAGACGTGTGGATAGAGAAATGACTAGACAGTCCGAAATGTGTATCTACTCTTGAGACAAGTAAGCAGATCGATTGAAATCATGCTATACTGAAGGAAATCATTTACGCTATGGGTGGGTCAGAGATGGAATTGACTGCGCAAGCTTTGGCAAAAATTGGCAAAACGGTAATTATCAGAAAAAATAACGACTGAATAATAAAATAGTAGCTAAAATCCTGCACATTGACAGCTGATGACGCGACTAGGATTGACCAGATCCGACAAGGCAAAAGTCTTATTGGAAACAATCAGAATTGTTTTTCGCTACCAGAAAGAAACTCATCTATCTTCATGTGGCTACTGCAGCGCCGCAGCCAGAGTATTATGTTCCTGCCTGGGCGCCGTAGTTGAGAAGTGATATAAATTGCCTAGAAAGGTAAAATGATAGCTACAAAGATAGCAGCTTGCCAAAGGCGCAAGAGCTCTGACGAACGACTTTACGACTTAGGCACCTTCACTGTCATGCCAACGAGCGAGTGCAGTAATCTGATAAGGAACTTCAAAATATTTAAAACTTTCAGTTTTGAATTGTGAGGAATTGTTCACTTATGTATCAGGCTGAGAAACCAGAGAATCTGGTTTAGGACATAAAATGAGAGCTAGTTTCTTCGCCAACTGGGCAAATTCACCACGAAACCTACTGCCAGAGAAAGCTGTTCATAGTAATAACTTCAGTGTACATAGTGAAACCACGGAAGCCCACCAGGCGGCGGTACCCAATGACCCGGAACTGTAAGTCAAAGTTGTGGACACAATTCCCATCCTTTGAATCTGATGATGCATTTGGCAATTTGCCCTTCTTATCAAAAATACAGACAGCGTTGGGAGCTATGGAAAGTACCCGAAAAGTAACGGAAGCCCTAGAAGTTGAGTTTGCAGTGGATGCAAAATCAGGTTGATTCTGGCTGATCCGTGTGGCATTCCGTCAAACGGTTTTTCTCTTGTTGTCCTGGGGAGGAGGCCCAAAAATTGTTCCAAAATATTTAATAAATTATTTTATAGTTTCTCAGATATGAATGCTACTGGAAAAACAGTTTACAGCAGCAGAAAAATATTGAAAACCATGCGTCATGGAATCCAAAGATAAGCTTATCTGTATTCGGGGAAAGTGAGGGGTCTTCAAAGGATGGAGGGAATAGATCGGAGCACCGGTTTGGAACAGATGCCTAGAGCAGCACTTGGAAGATATAAAATTTTGAAGAGCCGAGAACAGCAAGACAGATAGTAGCATAATTCGAAAAGTAGTACGTCAAAGAGCAGATATTAGTTAGACCCTGGCTTGTGTACAACTGCTGTGGGGGCCGCTTTCATATCGTTCCCTACGAACAGGCTGGATTTCCCTGGAAACTTAAGGTGCCCAGAAAATTCTGTTTTCCTCTGCTAACCATCCAAAATGACACGGCGCTGTTCTGGAAATCGACGACACGGATTCGGTCGGTTCTCCAAACTTCCATTTCCTCTTATTTTGAGTAGTCAGTCTACATTATCAACACACTACATTTGTAAGGAACATGATAGCAGCTACACCATCTGCTTTAGAGTAGCAAGCGAAGTGAGACTGGTGGCGTACCCCACCTGCCCTGAGGCAGCGGTAGATCTTTCCGTAAGCGTTGCCAAATCAAACAGCAGATCGGCGCCTGACTGAAGAGTTTTGATGCTCTCCAACGACCCGTCTGACACCGAAGGGGCAGCATCGTGCGGACACCGGAAATGGCCCTGAAAATTTCAGGCGTTCTCCCAGACCCAACCTCGGGTTACAGCATGACACAATTCTGTCGCTGATTTTGTTCTTCACTTCCAGTTGTGCAACTGGTATGGTGGTTGTTGTCCATCATCGCACTTCTCTGCCACACATTTGCAATCGTCCTACAATTTCCCACCGCACAGCCGAACACTCGTGGAACGAGAGGACCTCAAATCTGGGCAGATCTGAACCCACCGAGAGTTTGGGGCTATATGATATCGACAGCCCGTTGTTAAGGTTGATAACTTCCATCTATATTTTCATGAGAAAGACCGTATATTTTGCTTCTCCAGCGATTAACTGCGACTGGTTATTAACGAGCTCAGCTATTAAGTTCAGCCACCACTAAGCGAATGGACAATTTATCTTCTAGCTCTTCCGCCAATTAGGCTGTCATGCTCCTAAATGAGGGCTGACAGACAACTCATCCGTCTTAAATGTAACACCAGCGTTATCGTGCTAACCTTTATTTAACTTGACTCTTCTTTTTCTGGGTCATAGCAGTGCTAGTTCTGTGTGCGGCAGTATGCCAGTTTGGCCCATTAGCATTTAAGATATGAAGGAGGAAAGACTTCATAGGAAATCGGTCATCGTCCAAGGCTTCCGCAAAAATTCGCGTAAACTTTCGTTGGTGTCGACATTTGCTGTATTAATGAAAAAGAAGTTGGCATCGACGAGGCGGTGCAACGGCAAAATAAACACCTCCTTGTCCGGCTAAAGGCGACCAGCAATTCAAAATCCGATTTGCTCAATGATGCATTTCACGCTTCCTGAACTCCAATTGGAAACGCCAAAGCAACACTTTAGACAGCTTTTTGCGAAACTCAGAGGAAGACAAGATCGCTTTGGAAATTCTACGATGCTATCCGAGAGTAAAAATCTATGTATACGGCGATTACACTTTAAAGTGAACGTCAGCTAGTTCGTAAATGAAAAGTGGTCAGAAATACGGCAAAAATCTGCGTAAAACGCTGAATAGAAAGAAATAAATGAAATGTACTAGTCCTGTATTCCAAGCAAATTTAAAAGTCTTTGCCGGCTAGATCTAGCCAAAGAAACATGTCCTCCGGCGTGACAACCAAAATCAACGTGAATTAGCTGAATACCTAAGGTGGGCTAAGGTGTTTGATGAAGCGAAAGTGGACTGTACTAAAATAAGCTGCCTTAAGGCAAAGTGACCCGTGACCATACCGGTAGTCTGGACCACATAGCGCAAATATACGGAAATGATTCTCGCAGAAAATGGAAAACGATTAGAGCTGGTCATCCAGCGGAGAATCGAGAAAACAGTCTAGTATCGGTCAAACAAAGAATAGAATAAACGGACAATGAAACGTGAGTCATTCAGGTTGTTTTGGTCAAATTTATGCCGGATTTTGCATTATGCAACAAGTTGCTTGATGGGTGAATACCCAAAGCATATATGGCACGGTTTATTTCTCGAAAACTCCTAGGAACATGCTTGGTTGCATGATGAAGCCTTATAACGGCATAAAATAATCCGTTGAAGAGCAAAGCTCAAAGAAGGAGTCAAGGGGATGCATCAGTCAACATTGCATGTTTTTACTAGGAAGTTAACATAAGCAGTGTTTAACACACTGCTCATCGCTTAGACACATCTAAAGCGCGTATGGTGGGGGCAAAATTCGGTTAAGGACAGCGGCACATGACAAAATGTGTCGGAGATTTTTTAAATTTAACAAGTTTGTACAATAACTGTGGAAGGCAATCTGCAACAAGAAAGTCAGTGAACCGAGAGCGACGGATAAACAACTTGTAAACCTCGCCAAAACGAATTGAGGAAGGGAAGGAGGAGGAAAATGAACAAGTATCATCAAAACGGGGAAGCCAAGGGTGTTTCATTATGTGGGGGCTTCTGCAACGAAGGAAAAGGGGGAAATCTCTTTGGATGTGTGGAGCAGGGCAGCATAACGACGTGAATAATGGTAGCCTGTTGCTTGCTGGCGCGGCGAGAGAATGCTTCACCAAGTGCAAAGGATGAAATGAAGAGGAGTACGCAATAAGTCGAATAAAGTATCCAGTTGTTGTGTGAAATGAGGTTGGATATCTTTGGCTTCTTTCAGGAGGGGATCGAATTGTTGGCAGTCACATGGCGAATAATACTCCAGCAAAAAAATGGAAAAGGTATCCGGAGTCATGGCGATAACTGAACGGCAGGGTTCATATGCAGGCGTTTTTTGCAGATGTCGATTATCACTGTGGTGAGTGTGTTAGTCGCAGTTAGTTCAGGCTCTATAGTCAGGAAAATTTATCTGCTCACGGCAAATTGCCTTTGGAAATTACGTTAGGCGGCATCTAGTACGGACCGCAAGTTGCCACGGGCGAATCATGTTGGTTGACGCTATCGTTCTATTTTGGTGCAGCCTGAAAAGTATATTTTTAGATCGACTTGGGTTGGTGCTCGCGGTGAGTCCAGACAATCTTAAACAATGGAGTAAGCGGCAGTCCTGACGGTGTGCCAATTGACGGGCTATGGTGAATGGTAAAGAAAATATAAGTATCTTAAAAAAGGGCCAAAACGCATGGGAGCGAACGGGAAGGCAGGGAGACACATTCATGGTACTGTCAAGCCTGCGAGTTGGACAGCATTGGGCATGATGGTGTTGCATGGGTAGATCCACTCTTAAAATGGTTTGAAATATTCCATTTACCTAATTTTCAGAAAGGGTTAGTGTTTGGCATTGTCAAAAATACTCCGTTATATTAGGTTTTCGTGCCCTCAAATATAGTGTATTAGATTTAAAGGTTAGTTAGTAATAGGGAGGATGGGTTGGAACTTGGGCCTTAGGTAACCTGATGACTGTGATCGGGTCAGGATATTGGACACTAATTTGGACGCTGGAGAATGCAAAGGTCAATAGGGTGACAGAAATTTGGAGGGTTGCGACGAGGGGTGCAACACCTGCTTGCCGGGTGGGCTGGTCGAATGCGCGTAGTCCTGACTTCTGCTACGGAGTTAGTCGTCGTTTCTAATTTTTTTGACAGGCAACTCATTCGTGGGAACAAAGATGGGTCCCTGGTTGTTTTAGAAATTTTATGTGAATTTTGGCAACTTTGCGGCTTAGTCGATTACAGCTGTTTCTTTTGGCGGGCACCGAGTGTATCTAAGTTGGCGTGGCACTTCCAAGGCATTTATGCAGGGTTGAATGAAGCTTGCCTGTTGCGATTTGCGCCTCTTTTGATAGGAACCAGTCCAACTTACAGCTGCGGAGCAGGGTGGGCAGGTTAACTCAGTTTGCCCTAAATTTGGGCCCACAGATTAGAGATGGGTTGATAATTTGGGTAGGTACTATGAAACTGCAGAGGACGAATAGATGACTGCATTCAGCGAAACTACCTTCGTAAAATTAGGCCCAAGATATTTCGGTTCCTTGTCAGATTTTCTGCCTGATGCACAATCCTCCTTGTTGAATATTTGCAAAAAGGGAGCAAGCGGTTAGGAACAATTAAGGTTGACCAGAAAATACCTGGAGCATTGAATTCTTCGGCCACGACTTCGGCCCAGTGATGATCTTGCAGACGATTCTATTAGATTTCCACAGATATCATTCATTCGATAAAAGTGGAGCCGTTTAGCGTGAGGGCTGCTGCTTTGTATACACCCACGGTGAGCTGCCAGCCTAACTGCTTAGTGAACCGCAGTTAAGCTGCATCCAAGTTGCTATATGGTTTAGGGATGTTAATGTTAGCGGAAGCCTCCTGATTGGATGCAACTATAGCTCACCAGGCTCTTGTAAGAACGATTTGTTGCTCATGACTGACTCATTTCGCCAAGATTCCGCATTACCAGGTGCCAAGTTAGTGGCACGAAAACGCGAGACTACAGGCACTTGTTGGCCCACCTTCACAGCTTGTTATTACTTGTAACACTTTTATTGCGGACGTCGAGAAAGGAGGACGGATACGGCTTTTGGACGATCTGGGAAAAAACCAAAATACCCTAATTCTAATGTTTGCAATGGGCTATGTTCAGCTTCGCATATGCAATGAATTTTGGTTCCCTGTATGTGATCACCTGCCGCCAGTTGCACATGGTCAACAGTCATCCAATGTATCATTTCACCTCCACTGTCTTGGCCTTGCTTTAGGGCAAATCGGGACCGGTTCCAATTTTGCACTTTAGCAGTAGCTAGGACCAATTTCCTTCAATTTCGGGGGAGCAAATAGCAACCCACAAGCATTATTCATTGCTTAGATAATTTATTAATAGCATAAAGCAACATCGAGCTCTCCGATGCCCCAAAAAAGGAACAGCCACTAACGACTGGGTTGAAAAATCGGCAAACTTCAGAAAACCTTTCGTAAGACAGGAGAATTCTCTTTGTTGCTGTGGCTCAGTCGCGTTTCAAAAAATTATTGATTACAGGCTTCTAAAGTAAAATCTAGCTGCTCGCTGCTAACCATCCCAGCTGACATGCGGCTCTGGCAAAACTAATAAAATCGGGAGTCACCAATGCCGGACTGTCCACCAATCCCAACCAACAAATCACCCCTAATAACACTTATCCGAAAAATTTTCAAATATTTTCCGAGGCACTTGGCAGACTAGTTAAATTATTCTTAACAACCGACAGCAACCTTCAGATTTCGTGACCTTAAACTCGAAAAAGTTTCTCAGCGTCTTCCTTCTTGCTGAAGGAAATAGTTCTGCTACTTGGAAAAAAACAAATTTCAGCTACCACCCTGGGCCGAGGCTGTTGCTTTTAGGTACCATTGACCTGCCAACAAATATTTTTGGCCTTTGTTCCTGGCGGCACTTTGCCCCTCCACTGAAAAAACCCACCATAAAAACCCATGCAAACAGCGAGCACACGACCTGACCGAACAATTACCGCTCGATCATTCGTAGGCCAAATATCTCAAAAACACCTGGAGCTTGATTAAAGAGCAGCCGGATATGTGTCATAAAGACAACCTTGTTCAAACGGTCCAACACGGTTGTCTGAAAAAGAAATCTTGGTATATGCATGGCTACCTAGATGCAACAATCGCCGATTCCGGAAAGCCGATGATGGCAGTCTATGTGGATAAACCGAAAGCATATGACAGGGTATCCCAAAGTAGGCTGGCAAAAAATAAATCCTTAGGGATTTCTGACCCCATGAGTTACGCTTGCTTGCCCTTAACCTTTTCAACCACTCCTGCGTCACTCTCACTCGGCCCGGTACGATTGCAATACTGGTTACCCTGACGCTTGAACGCTACAAGGAAAAGACAGTCAGAAGCGGTAGCAGGTTGAATATATTTTGACAAGAGCGTGCGAGCGAGGCGTGCTCGAGTAACGCGCAAATGGCGATCGCACTTGGTGGTCAACTTTTGGTTAAATAAACTATCCGGAGTAATAAATCCATGTTCCACTACAGGGGCCTCATCCTAAAAGACCATCGGAGAAGGGCATTGAGTGGAACCATACCGGACAAGCCGGAAACTGGTGGATGTCCTGAGGCCGTGGCACTGATCGCCGATCGAAATATTTGTCGTTCTTTCGGTTGGTGCTGTGGGTGTTGGTTGTTGGGAGCTTACCGCAATCCGGGCATCCAACCTGGAAAACACCGCTAGGAGGTGAACGTAGGAGATGTGGTCTCCTGTCCTAGCTGCGCTCGCACACTACTGCAGCCGAGCTTCTTGCCCGGTATGTGTCAGTCAAAACGGTGGATCTGACCGCGTCCCGCGCCCACGGGTCTCACCCTCGTCAAAACTCTTTGCTAGGCAGGGTTGAAGATGAGTGTCTGTATTCGGGTTTTGTACATCTTCTGGTTAGTGCATGGTTGTCATGCCGGAATCCGTGGAATCGCGACGGCCCTGAGCTTTTTCTAAGAGTCGGTAAGACAAGTAAAAACTGGTGAAAACGGTGCTCGTGAGCACCGGTGGATGCTCGACTTGGTGGCAGGCACCCACCAGCATTCGGTGCTGCCCTTGTCGGGTTAACACGGAGGCGACATGTCCATAGTTGCATAAATTGTCACGACAAACATGTCATCCGTGCAAGTAAATATATACACTTGCGACGGATGAGTATTCAACCTTCTGATGTAAAAATGCTTGCAAAATCGGAGAACCAAACTGGTTGCCTCACTTTGCGTCCGCTGCGACTGCTTCGAAATTGGCTTCGGCTCTAATGGCATTCCCCACGGGTGGCGCTGGCAATGGCTGGGCTCGATCAGGTTGTCGGCACTCGTCAGATGACAGGAGTCCGTTGTTAGGCCCACTCTCCATGTTGGCAGGTTTGATACGATCGATACACACCCTGCGGGCTGCAGCCGCTTGGAAAAGAATGCTGAAGGCTTCCAAGAACCGTCGGTGAAGTGCTGAGGTATAGGTCCGGCTGCAGTGTTTGAGGAGTCGGTCGAGATGTGAGTGCTGCTTAACTCCTCGTAACAGATCTCTAAACGGACTCAAGAATGGACAGCATTTTTATTGGCATCTGATATAAACTGGCGTTCACAATGCATATCGACCTCCGAAAACAGCTGAGGACCTTCGTTTTTCATCAACCTCTGTTCTGGTCTGCGGAATTTGGCAATAGGCCGATGCTACTGAAGACAGTTCTTCGAAGGAGTCCACGAGACTGCATTTCACTGACTCCGGTTCTCCTTCTTTTCCACCGCCACCTTCATCTCTAGGCCAAGCTGAAATTTATGGACTCAAAATTGCTCGAAACAAACCTCGTGTATTAGTGTTACGATCGCGAAATTCCCATCCGTTGTCGCCGCTTTCCTTGCCTAACGGACTGTGCTTTCAGAATTTTCGAGTTTTATGTAGCCTTTTTTGATATCCAGTACGGTTTTCACTGATCTCCATTCCGTTATCACATCCATATCGATCCTTATCCCCACCACATAACTCTCTTGATTATCGAGTATCCCGGCCTACAGGCGGCAACAGCCATTGCCCTCCAGCCATATTTTACGCCCGCGATAGGCACCTTGCTGCATTCGAACATAGTATTGCTCGCAGTACAGAACTGGTAATCGGCCACAGACAAATCTTCGCAAACCGTTATTTAGCTTTGATTTACAACCCCGTGTTCGGGAAATCACGTTGCCTGCTACGATCTTGTGAGCACAACCACATTGCATTTTATGTTTCGTTTCTGTTTTTCGTGATTGCACTGTTCCTTCTTTGCCCAGTTTTGATCTTGCTTTGCGTATGACTCTCGTATGTCGAGAAATATGCAAAAACAAACAAACCTTTCAAATTGCTTAAGGTTGCTCTGACATTCTCTCCCTTCGGTTTATATTGTTCGTATTTCCTGTGCATTATCTATGCAGAAACTTGATCTTGCCTTGCGCATGCATCTTGCAAATCGAGATATATACATTGTTATTATTATTACTATTTAGGAGGTTATTGCTTCAGCACAATTGGGAAAAAACGGCGATAGAAGTTAACTAGGCTGATAAATTGCCGTAAATGCCGGTGAGAATGAGGCTCCTGGTATTCCTGAATCGCGGTGACCTTATCTGGCAGGGAAGCTAATCTAGAGGACGAAAGGATACTCCCTGGGAATGTGACGCTAGGTTTTCCAAGCTTACATTTTGAAGCGCTAATCGTCGCTCTATGTTTTTCGGGGCGGTCGAAAAGAGCCCGTAGTTGAGCGGACTTTTGCTCGTTCGAGTGGCTAGCTAATGATATATCGTCCAGGTACACATACATGTTCTCTAAATCGTGTGTGATCTCGTGCATGCACCTTCGGAAGGTTTGGGCCACACTGAAGAGCCCTAGGAGCGTCCTCAGGAACAATTCAAAAGGTTTTGACACTGCCGTTTTTGTTAGGTCTTTCTCTTCTACGGGGGTTTGAGTGCATGCTCGAATTAAGTCAATGCGGCTGGAAATCTTGAAACCGGACAGCGGCGGATTGAGCTTCTGTATGTGGGGAATCGATTACTTATCAGGGATCGTGGCCTTCCGGGTGCCCATTAGTCCCCACACGGGAGTCATTCGCCATTGGGCTTGTGAACCATGTGAATCGGAGAGACCCAAGGTTTACTGGAAGTTCGGGTGATGCCTAAATCCAACATGTGGTCGAATTCCGCCTTGTGCAGGCGGAAGATTTCAGGAGCTAGGCAACGAGGGGTCCGTGGTCTCTATATGGTGAGTTACCCAAATACTGATGGCGGGAAGTCGGCCGGCATATCGCAATGTGCTCGGGTAGTCGCAAAATAGCCCGTTGTTTGGTAGTTGGGCTGGCAGTTTAGCGCACTTGGGCGTAATTTTGTTAACGCCGGCGTAGGAGCGGGTAACGGTCAGCGACGTTTGACGATATACCATTTTCCTGCGCCCAGCCTCGACTAGTAGGCTGAAATGCTGGAGGAAGTCCATGCCAATAATGTAGTATGGGACGTCGGCAACGATAAACACCAAAGGAAGTGTGCGATTCAGGCCTAGATCGACGGTGAGGGAACGATGTCCGTAAGTATGAATGTCGGGGCCGTTTGCAACCCGTAGCGTCTCCGCCTGTGCAGCGATCAAACTGCTAACGTCGCGCTGCATTACGCCAACCTCGGCACACTTATCCACCAGGAATAGCCTGTAAGTCGTCAAGTCTTTGACGTTAAGGCGGTGACAATTAGTACCTTGCCCGGTGTCGTGTGCCGCTACCACGAACCGGGAACCTAGTTTCCCTGTTTCTTGCCCGGACATGTGCAACCGAGCTCACACCTTTTCGCTAAGCTTACAAAGCGGTTATGGTACTTACAGCAACCTTCCGAGGATGGCCGGAAGTGTTACTAGGGAGAGGGGCTACAGCGCCTGCCACGACGCAGGCTGAACTGATTTCGTCACCCATTTCTATCGCCTGTTAGCCGCTGTAGCGATGCGTCAATACTCGTCAGACTAATTGTTAATTCGATCTGCGTAGGTGAAGACGCGGTTAGGGGACTGAGGAAGCATTCAATGGTGAGACACCCGTGACATAATTTCGTCACCGATTTTAGCTGTCTCTTCTAGTGAACACCTGCGAGCAGTGCCAAGCAAAGAAGGACGATGTGGTGACAGCCGTTGAAGCCACAGCTCTATTAGCATCGGATCGTCGCCAAACGTTCCAGCCATAGATCCGAGGGAGTTTTATTTTCGGGCTCGATCCCTTGAAGCGGTTGTCTGATACGATGATCTACCGCCTCTTTCAGCGCCTCGTAATTATGCGAAGATAGGATGACGTCCCTGACCTGAAGGATTACATCTAGAGGAGGACGGTCGGAAACCCATCTAAAACGGCTGGCGTCGCTGGTTACTCTGTAATTCTTGAACTCCAGCTCAACTAAAATAAACCAGAGTTGAGGAGCAGACGGCAAGAATAGGGGCATGTGGGGATTTATCGAACCTACTGTTGAGTCTGGCGAAGATTTTTGCTTCGTGGAATTGATACCGTATTTCAAAAAATGTAGTGTAAACAAATCATGCCAAAATCCGCTGGTGGAAAAACGTAGCCAGTAAGAATCGACACATAAAAGCGATTTGCAAGCATGGTAAAAAACAAAGATCATATTTAAACTAGAAGAAGGCATTCAAGGCGTCAACGAAAAGGAGTAAGGGCTCACGTGATCAGGTAATCATATCCGGCTCACCGATTTGTAGAACCGATTGTACTACCGTGGATCTCGCATTAGGTTTGCCTGCTCTTAATCTTTGCAAACACTCGTGCGTCACTCTCACTCGGCCCGGTACGATTGCAATACTGGTTACCCTGACGCTTGACCGCTACAAGGAAAAGACAGTCAGAAGCGGTAGCAGGTTGAATATATTTTGACAAGAGCGTGCGAGCGAGGCGTGCTCGAGTAACGCGCAAATGGCGATCGCACTTGGTGGTCAACTTTTGGTTAAACAAGCTATCCGGTGGAACAAATTTACGTTTTGCTATGACCTGTATGCAATTGATGTTCATAGATTCATGTGCGTTACAGTTAACACTCTCAAGATTTTCGGCTGTTTGCGAACAGTAGACCCTGGAAACACATTCGGGTAATTAGACTAGCAAAAAATTCAAAGCAATGACGAGAATCCTCGGCGGACCAGCCGTAGTTCAATACGCTTGCGTAAATCTGGCGCAATCCAGTGGTCGATGCGTAGAACGAACTGCTATCGCCAGATAATTTGCGGATTAAAATTTTCCGGTGTTCATTTTGGAATGCAGCGTGCTGCGAAACAGACAGCTTGATGATAGGATATGAAGTTATGAAACAATGAAACGCGAGCCGAATTCGTCCGAAGTGGTTTGCAGTCCTATCTCGTTTTGGAGAACGCGGAAATTGTGATACGGACCAAATTTGAAGTGAAAAGCGAAGTTGGCAGTAGTGGATGCCAAAAATCCTGAATACCATCGAAGGTACTCTGTTCACTTGATAATCTGTCGTGGCCACTACTACCATGAACAAACTGAAATGATGTTAACTGACCTTGAAAGTTTCGGCGACAAAGCGAATTGTTCGGGTGGCGATAGAGGTTTTCTATGTGCGGTCATCTGCTTTGTGTGAGGTGGAAAATGGTGCGCCTGAAGACGGATTATTTACTATCTTTTGACAGCCTATCTTCCTTTTCTCCGTTATGGGGAATGAAAGTATGTAATCTGAGGTGCTGAAGTGGAGTATTCGAAAGCGGTAAATGTAATGAGGTGTAGGATAAATCGGGGAAAAGTAGAAAACGCATTCGTTCTACACATTAATGCATGAATTGTAAGGAATAAATGAATTGAAACACTTGTCATGACCGGGGACAGTAACGCCGCAATAGTTGGGGTCGCTATGACGTGGCTCTCTGAAAGTGACCACAAACCAGTACTATTTCTAAAAGGAGAATAGGGATCGCAGCATGCTGGAGGGGGGAAGTGGATCTGCCGTACTAATAAGAGAGGGTCTGGCGCATGAGGTATCAGAAATAAACCTGAGCACCGAAAGCATACGTCAAGGCGCTGAACAGGTGAATAGGCAGTGTGTTCATAGATGTCCGGACGTTATATGGGACAAAACTCAGTAATTGACACAGGCACTGGAACTTTTGTTTGCGGGAGAAAATGTGCTATAATTAATAGGGGATTCTTGTCATCTAGGGATTGAGGGAGTTAGAGGAGGCCGCGCAAGATGCGCATGGGATATATTTATGAAATGGCTGGAGGATATGGCCTTGACGCAAAACGTAAGAAGAAAACACGCAGTTTAGATCAGCCAACAGCCTCCGCCCGACCATTGTATAACGAAATGAAAGTAAAGGGCTATGAGACCCGGTGCGAGTAGTCAAGGGGGTAATCAGTTGAAGATGCCAGCGGACGTGGTGCTTGTACACTGTGGTAGCAATTATACGTCGTGAATCTTGCTTCCTCAAGCGTTAGTCAGCAACGTAGTGAAAGACTTGCGCACCGAAGTGTTCAATCAGGCATTAACAAATTCGGGTATGCTACCAGGCACCAGTTCTGGTGGCCACACATTCACCGGGACGCGGTAAATTTTTGTGATGAATACGAACTCTGTGAAAGTTTCAAAAACCCAATACCGTAGGTGTGCCCCTTAAGGAACAATGACCGTGGGATACCCTAAATTAGGTTGTAGTAAACTTAATTAGACCCTTATTGGACACTGATGGATCACGGATATACTAGTAATGGCGGACTGCTTCACAACATGGTGCAAGGCCATTCCGTTGAAACAAGTTGATGCAATCACAGTAACGAACTCAATCTTGGATTGATACATTCTAAAGTAAGAGGGATCCGGACAATTACACTCAGATAGAGGGTCGAACTTCGAGAGTGCTTTGCTGGAGGAACTGTGTGGACATGGGCAAGACGAGAACTACGGTTTACCATCCCTAAGGCAACAGTCAAGTGGAAAGAAGAAACTGCGCACTAATAGCTCTGTTGAAAGCCTTCGCTGACTCCAACCCAACAGTGGGATCGTATACGATTACACTGTACCCTGGCTTGCAACAGAGCTATCCAAGGGTCTATGGGTCAAACGCCACACTTCATGTGAACCGGTAGAGAAATAAGACTTCCGAGTGATAACAGGTTTTCAGTAATTAACGGACAGCCGCTGATCCTCACCAAATGCGTGTTGAAATTGATGGATTGCATGCGAATTAAAAACAAGATGGCGCGCACCCAGTTGGAGGTCGCACACAGACAACAAAAAGACTACCACGATAAAAAGAGTTTCCTGTGGCCCCATGGGACACAGTCCTCGGGGTGCCAACCAAGCTGCACACAGAATGGAGCGGACTCTACTTGGTCAGAGTACTACCAAAACAAACTGTTTGATCCGGGAAGCCGGAACGTCACGATCACTTTTTGTGCCTCATAATTCCGAAGGGCTGAGTCGGATGCAAGACGAGGTGAGGGCAGTGCAGAAGTGTCCATAGAACTAGAAGTATCTAGTGAAGTAGGCTCAGCTAGGACGTTAGAAACGACGCTTTGAGAAGACAAGGTATTGTTAGATAGAAATTTTTGCACCGAGTAACTGAGTATTGACCATCTGTTAACGCTTAACCCTCTCTTGTTCCGTTGTGTAACCTCTGATAAGATGTCAAACGCAAAGAGCAAAGCCAGGACGGTATCTACATGCAATAGTATAATAGTAATCTATTGATATTCCTGATGCGGGTGAACCGAATGCTTGCGCATGACTGGTGGAAGCGACATGGCCCTTAGCCACTTGGGCCAACAACACGGAGACAGGAGACCGACAACCATACCCCTGGAACTTGTGGCGTTTAACTGCGAGTAGTTTCACTAGGTCAGGTGTGGCTACGCGCCTTCCTGACGTTGTGAAATTAGGTTCGCTGCCCGTGCAGTGTGACAGTTCCGTAATTCTCAACTTCTTAACTGCGGCGCTGGGAGGAAATGATTAGGACCGCGAACATAAAATTCAAAACGTAAAATTCGGCACACGCCTTCCGAATCTTCATGCCTGCGCTGTAGTTTTTTTCAACTGAAGACCGTGGAGTTGGCCACTTCTACTTAGTTCGCTCGGATCCGAGTTGACTGATCACCCTGGTGGCCCCCAGAGCTACGCCCAAATGACCACGCAACTCAGATATTTATTGTGAGTGGAGTTACACACAGTTCATTCTCTTGGCGAGGCGTTCTCACTAGGGTCCAAGGACATCGATGAATTCACGGCCGTGGCCCTGTTTTTTTTAGTTCAATTTGTTCATCTCTAAAGTATAACCCTTGTGTACGTTTTCATAGCATTGTTCTGAATGGTTTACTGTGATTCCACATAACCGATACTACGATTTTGTAAGTTTATCAGCCTATAGTGCACTGCCAATGGCTAGTTGTGTCACACTTGCCTGTGATTCATTGGATTACGCTCCTGTCATCCCAAGAATTCCAGAGGTACGAATCCCAAATCCGCCGATCACTTCAATGATAAACGGCAATTACCTTTCTCCTGGTTCGTTACGAAGTCTGATTTAATAAGACAATGTGGTCCTGTCACGGTTGCCGGTTCTGTTCCCCGTATAGTGGATGATGGCAGCTTTGGGGCGCCCTTTCTGCCACATTCATGTACAAAACACTTCACAAAAATTGATTGGCTACCTTAGTAAGCCGAATCTCTGGCATAGGGTAGAAGGTGAGATGATCTTTGTTCCCGGTTAATGCAAGATTCTGCACCTTGATCAGAATAAAATTTCTGTTAAAATGAAGTTTCCTCTTACTACAAACCCATCTTTTGATTTCACAAATCTTCATTGCACAGAAAACACGGTTGACTAATGTTTCGTAACTGCTAGATGAGGTGGGTGAACCGTGGTCGTCAGTCAACCGTTAAAAGCATACCACTCTATGTTCACCGAAACCTGTGTTGGAGTGATGTCTTGGGCACTTGAGGTGTCTAGTCCCATTAGAAGTGCATATGAACCGGGCAGTTAGCTGCTAGGTCTCAGTGGATTGCGAGGCCTCTACTTCGTCGTTAGACACTTCGGTTGCCAACTTGCGCACTTTTCGGAAATTGTTACATCGTCACTTATGTATGATTTATTTCAAATCGCGGTTGGGCTTGTTAGTCAGACGTGTAGTATGCATTGGGAAAGCAATCTTTGGAGGTTATGTAGCTGACCTGAGACTCGCAAAGGAAGAAAACCAATGTCAGCCGCAGTCCGTTGACCGTATCAACCAGCATCAACGCTTGCGCAGTCAAAGCAATATGGCCATCTGCGAGCTATACGCAGCACTGCTTCCGTGAATGATAGAACATTATCCACCATGTTCCGTGCTTACCCAACCCATGCATGGATGTCCTAGTTGACCTGGACAGTCCAACTTTAACAATATACAGGGTGGGCTGCTTCAAAATCTACCACGGGGTCCCCTACTCTATTGGTGCCAACACAAAAGCCATATCATCCCTCGTAGGTGGGATGCAATTTGCTGACCGCACGCTCCATATTGGTTTTATTAGTTTTGCACACTATTGGGTACACTTTGGGCTACGGATCGTGTTTTTCTTTCACTTCCGAGCATCGCTGATCAGGACATCTGCAACCCCCGGGCCTCCATGTATGTTGCGCTCTGATCCTGCAAACGGGTCCCTAAGGAGTAAAAAGTGACGTATATTGGTTTCTGAGGACTTACGATCCAATTTCGACCTATATAAATGGCATGCTCAGAATTGAATGAAAATGTTAAAGTTATGGGAGGCGTTTTGGTTTATTTTTATGGGGGCAGGGGATCCGTGCATTGGTTTTTGTAACGGCCTGCCCTGAATGTAGCGGTGCAGTGTTGTCCCTGTGAACCCGACTACCCACACATGTCAGAAATGCAGCAAACACTGAAGTGTTCCTTCATTAAAGCAAGTTGGGTAGTCTGCAGACCGCCGTGTTTGTTTGGGCTTCTAGAAGTTGGTACCGGTTAATATCGTTAATTGGCTTCGGCTCACTGGTTTTTCTTCTCCCGTGCATTTACAAGCCGGCTTCTTAGCCCAGAGTGCTTGCTACAAACGAACTCATGGACTTGAGCGCACGTTCGTACCATTTAACCACTAGCAATTGATGTCCAGTCCCCGCTATCTACGCGTTTCTCACTACTACCACGTTGTACTTTATGGTATCTGGTGATGCATCCTTGGTTTCCATACAACTTATTTTTACTTTTATGCGACAAGCTCCAGCGAGAGGATAAGTAAACACTGACTGCAGCCGTTTATGCGTTGCGATCTGTAGCAAGGACTGGACACCGCAAAATCCAGTTGTCTTACCAATTACGTACTCCGAAAACCGAATGAAGACCTAAGCGATCGATGTCTACCTTAATAGTGCTAACCTACTTTTTTACTTGACCACCGAGACGGCATTTCCAGCTTGGACTGGATGACGATTATAGCCTTCTTTTCGTTAGTTCCGTCTCCAACCTGCAGAGAACGCGACCGAACCATTGAAGGTGACGTCTTTGGAGAAACGACAAAAGCCGTTCGACATTCTTACCATGCTGGCGCACAGTGGCATTTGAACCGCATACCACTTGATTTTTGCCATATAGTGGTGGTACCAATGGTCGAAACTTTCTAGCCGTTTGGTATCGTCAACCCTTAGTGGTTAGATTTTGCATGAGTACGTTGAGACGGGTCGGCACGGGAAATGCGGAGCTTTGTACGGATGCTCATTTGGTTGCGAGATCACAATGCTCTACGAGGTGATAAGAAAACTCTCCTGGCGCAGCCTACGTGGAGCCTAACCTCGTCTCTGACTTGGCTGTTCGGTTGGGTAATAGAGCCTAGATACTTGAAGCGAAGCACCCATTCCAAAGTGTTGCCATTGATCTAGGTACAAGGTGACGGGTTTTGTGAAGTTGTGAAGAACTTCGTTTTTGATGTGTTCACTTCCAAACCAACAATCATGGCTTCGCATACAATCCGGTCTAGTACTGGCTGTACAGTTTCAGGCTCCTCTTATGGACGAACAGTGTCGTCGGCGAATTCGGGGTCAGGGACCCAGCAACTGTGGCAAAGTTGTATTTCACGAAAGTTATTAAGGGAACAATGGCAGTGGGCAACCCTGACGAACACTTGAATCAAGGGCAAGCTGGAGATTCTTCGCCATAGGCGCGGATGCGCGCCTGTATTGACGAGTAGTATGCTTCTAATAGCCTAACGTACTTTTCCGGCATCCCATCACTTCCAAATATGTTACAAAGTGATTGTCTGTCAATGGAGCCGAATGCCACAGGGAATTCGATGAGACACGCCATTATAGGTTGCTGGAACTTTTACCGCTATTCTAGAAATCGACGTAGTGTGAAGATGTAGTTAACACAACTTCTTCCAAACAAGCACTTGGTCAATTATTTCACCATGTGAGGCAAACAGTATTAAACAAGTTATCGCTTACTAGGCTATCATTGGATTTCTCAACAACTACCTAACGAAGCTAACAGTTGTTGCGTTCAATGTTGTACCTTAGAATTTTCCGGACAAATGGTTGTTGGTATGCGTGAGTGCATATTCCTCTGATTACCATAGAAACTTTATTATGTATAACCGTTGTCCTTCATTCAACTGCGCCACGACTGAGGGTGTACGATGGCAGTCAGAAAAAACACCTGGAGAAGAAGTTGGTTTCAGCAATACTAAATTAAATTATGGAGATATGGGAAATTATTGCAAATTAATTTTTTGATGAACGTACGAATTACATAAACTGGACATGAATTGTTCACTATCACCATTTACGGCAGTGATCAAAGTAACTTCACTTTCTGCTGTCAGCTCTGCTCGGAGCACTGCTTTACTTAGATTGTCCTTTAAACCGACCTTTCCTTCTCCAAAATTAATCGCAGATCAAATGTACGTTCATACCATATGCGTTTTTGATTTTGACTGGTATCTTGAAGCTGGTTTATCATTGAAAGTCAACCGATTTCTGAGATTGGCCATGCCAAGAATCTTACCAACGGGATTGGCCGTGAAAGCGATCCAGCTAGGGGACATAATAGGCATGTTTTCAAAATTATCATCAAGTTTTTCGAAGTTTGTATATCTTATTTTGAAACGTATGTTTTGAAGTCCCTCGTCTTTTGAAAGCAGATGTCTTTCTTATCCACAAACAGCGCAGTCACACGTGCAATTATTTGAGATATCCTTCTAGTGATTCTGAATAAAGACCGTTCCGTGCGTCATGTCTATATTGGCTTGTCAATTTCCTTTTAGACTTCTTTGTGTAGACGAGCTAAGTGTATACTGACTTGCGATGGGAATGCATATTCACATGCAGTCGTTCATATAATCTCGTTTTCTAAACACTAGTCATATTCATCTCGACGAAAGATAAATTACTTAACCCTCGACTATGGTCAAGTGATGCGACGGTGAATTTTACGGGGCCAGTTTGCTTACCTAGCTATCTACCTTTTGGTGCTGGGGAGGTCGAACGATAAGCTGGTCCATTAAAGTATTTGAAAAGGAAAAGAGCGGTATTAGTATTAATGTGATTGGTCGTGAAGTTACGAAAGAATCAATTCGTTCAGATTGGTAAGAATCGTGTGAGCTAATTGTGTAATTTTTCTGCCATCAAACCGAAGAGGTTATTTAAATGCCCGTTTGAAAATCCCTAATTTTCAAATTGACATTGCTCGTTCTCACTGACTCTAGTCAGACGGATAATATCTCACCTAATTATAATTCCAAACATTCTGTATTATTTCATCTTGTGCTTAGGTCTGTTGTTTTGTCCGTGGTTTCATTGGTTTATCCAAGTAATCTGATCTTCGAGTTCCTTTTGTTTGCTTTGGGTCTTGCTTCAGGACATCGTGTTGTAGACTTGTGATCCTTGATGTCTGTTCAGCTGACCGCCAGTTTGTCGATTTTCCTTCCGGTGATACAAATACGGTTCACTACTTTCAACCCTTTTGAATATTTGTATGTTTCTTAGCTCAGATCGGGCATCTTTTCAGTTTTGTGGTCGTTGAACCTGGCGTTTGGGTCGCAAACGCTTCATCATTAGCCCACGCACTGATGATGTCACCTCGACTGGTGATGAAACATTTGCGATCTAAATGCGATTCACTCCTTTTTCGCTTTGGCTTCGCTGTCAGAAATTTATCTCGCCTTTCGGAGGCAAGAGTTATCAACTCACGGTTGCTATATGCCGTTTTCCCAATAACGGTTTTGCTGTTTATGACGACCGATAATCAATGAGTATGCTATCTCCGTTTTTGTTAAGATAGGAGAGCATGGCCATACATCGGTTTTATCCATAGAATGGGCCAACAAAATTGTTTCAAAGGTTCATCGCAAATATCTTGCCAGCTGGGTAATGAAACGCGATGCACCGTCAAGGCAAAATCGTGCAAGTGGTAGCGATTTCAAAGTTCCCTAGGGACAGCCAAACGAAAAAATGAAGGGTCACTTCATGTATGCCCGTGGTCAATTGCCTGACGAAATACAAGCCGCGATTTCTTGTCCGTGTGACTTCATTCAGTGCGGCAAGAAATCGGTATGACTAACTAGCTGATAATGGATGGTTTGGCCAGTCTCATATATGCAACAATATCCTTTTGTTGGTGAAATACGTCCAATCGTTCTTCCTGGTTTGCCGCTGCACGATGATGGCGACGATGAACTCATATACTGGAGATCCTGGTTGTCGGTATTTGTGTCGTCTGTATCATACAACACCAATGTCTCCTAATGAGATGGCTGGGGCCCAGTAGACGTCCAGCAATGAGCATTGAGACTCTGAGGTATAACGTAACCAATCATCTATTCGAAGGACATTTTATCTGTCGTTTCAGCGCACACACCTGAAATCCGCTACTCACATGCAATCGAGAATACTGTCAAAAGCCGCACAACTCCTTACGCAAAGCGAGGCGGAGTGATAATATGGTTTTATCAGGTGTGGATATTTGAGTAGGTTGACTATCTTCGAATAAAACGCCTTAGGAGATTATTTTGGTATCTAGTCTTGTGGTTCACATAACCAGAAGTGATTATTCGCCACTGCCGCCTGTTCTGGGCTAGTTCAAACTTTGAACTTTCGAATCAGTGGTACGCCATCTGTCTTCCGCCCTCTTTAAGTCAGCCATGGACCCAGATCGATCAATTTGATAGCAGCTACAAATAGCTGGTCTATTCACAAGGTTGCCGGTCATACTGTAAGACTCCCATTGTTTCCGACCACGCGCTGATATTCACCAAGCTGTTCTTGTTCTTTACTAGGCTTCCCAAATTCACGATGCGGGTACGGTTTAACTACAATAGCTTGTCTGATCTGACTTGCCTATCAACTTTCCGAAACACACTGGCTGAAAACCTAAAATCACTCCCAACTAATGCTTTGCATTCTTCTGGCTTATTGGATTGTGACCCGATCCATCATGTTGTCGCACTCTGGATTTATGCTGAGTCTTTGCGCCCTTTTGTCGCACGCCGGTCCATCGTGGCTGGCAGCGAGTATAGTCGAGTACAACTCTTAGCGAGATTTGAACTCGTTGCAAGCTTACCTAAGGATCGCGAGATCTGATGGTCTTGTTGTGCATTGGACATAGGACGTGCTGTTGCCATGATGACTCCCCACAACGTGTTACACCCCACTCGAGCTGTCGATAAGAAAGCACTGGGCTTAAGCGACACGGCCTGTGAGGGTGTCGGCTCTTTTATCCACATCCAACGATGTCTTTTACAAACAATTGAGTTGGTCCTTCACTTCAGCCTCTTTCGTAAGCACTCCGGCATACCTCTTGGGGCCTGTTTTGACAGATTCTCTTTTTCCGAGGCTGATCTGCAAGGAGATCCAAGCCTTAGGGCGTCATGAAACACCGGGCTCCGATAATTTGTCCCCAGCCCTACATAAAGATGAAGAAATGGAGCTGGCCCGAGGACTTGAAGTTTTGTTCTCGACGGTCTAGCACTCCGTGCAAGTCTGCGTTAAATGAGAGTAAAAGGGAGTAGGGATCAGCTGCTGTCTTCATTATCAAGAAGGGCTCCCGCAGTTATTATGTTGACTACAGCGGTCTTGTTCTATTAGAACCGGTCCTACTGACATCTGTCATCCTTTGCAGATTGCAATAACATGCAGGAACATCAAATTCTGCAGGGACCGATTTAGTTCGATCAAACATTTTCATCCCCCGACAGCTGTTTCAGCACCGTTTTGCTTTCCATAGGCTAACCATTATTGTTCTTAAACATTCGCCCCGCCTTTGACTCTGATGATAGGTATGCACTATGGCACTCTTTGTTGAAGAATGAAGTACGTGAGAAGCATGTCGGTCGTCGAAGAGCTCTCACGAGCCTTCGTCATTTCGCGTAGAGCATGACAAGGCTTCCATATATCCCTACTTCTTTCCAATTTCACCAAAGGGGATTTTCTGCAGGATGTTTTTTCTAGTCTGTTGGATGCTGGAGTGAAAATTCTCTCAGAAATAGTTTTTCGCTCGAAGTTTACTGATGATATCACCTTGTTAAAGGAAACCCAATGCACGCCGAATCACTTGGCGATTGAGGTATCCACATACCATATGTGCTTTTCACCTGCAAACGTGTGAGGCTCTTCTTCAAGACTGGTAAAAGCGCGTCTTCATTCACCTTTTTGTTGAACATTTAAAGGTATTCAATGGCTTAAATTATTTCGAGATTCTGTTTACAACTGGTAGGGGTGTTGGGGAGGAAATCACCACGGACTGCGAAGGCCAGAGCAAATTTGGCTAACCTGCGACATTAGTGGCGTCACCAGGATACCTTGCTTTTCGTCCAGCGAAGGCGGTTCGTATTGTCCTTTACGTTCGCGAGTCCTGACCTCTCCACACTGAGGATGGTGACTTTATGTATTCCACCACCGATGTCATCAAATGTACTAAGTCTGGTGGAAACATCAAGTGAGCAACAACGATTTACGTCGTTTTTTGTGTGCAGGCGGCCGTCCTCTGACCGGGGTAATCTCCCTGTATCGCCTTCGGTGGCTTGAACACGTTTTGTATGTCTGCCTATCGTCTGTCTTTTCGCACTCTTTTGCAGGTGCCGGGCAAGGCTATAGAAAGCTATATGGTGGTTAGGCTATGTAGTATGCGGTAGTTTGTTCCGGTTTCTGGCAACGGTTGGTGCTTTCGCTTTCCTGGTTGAATTTCCGAAAAATTAAGATTGTATTTAGGCAGAGACATTTGTAGATATGGGTCATAGTCGAAGTCCGTAGGATAAATACTGAATGTTCTGTCTGGAAAACTCGTTTTCCTTAGGAACCAACACAAAAAGCCAAATAGAAATCACAAGTTATATGGGAGTAAAACACAAAAGAAACTTCATTTTCTTGCTGTCTATTATTTTTCATCTTTTTGTGCACATTCTCCATATAAGTTCACTTGAATATTGTTACGTTGGGACTTGTTTTTAAGCAGGTGGTATATATATATATACATATGTATTGATACTGTACCGTCACGCTTCAGAAGTTTAAGGGCTTGGTCTTCTATACATCAAACTGGTAGGAAGTGTAGCCGGGGATGAGTCCACGCATATTTAGGAGCAAGAAGGCAGTTTCGGGCATCTGTTTCAGTGGTTTGGCCGATCGTTATGATGACGTCGGTCGTTTTTCAAGCGATGCATTTGTTCTCACATCTTGTGCAACAGCGCTGTCTCAGTATCAATATTACCGTGATCATGAGTGCAGAGGCAAGTACCTCGTGAGTTTACCAACCAGAATAGCTATGGGACGCCTTGGAACTAGCACCAATGGCAAAGGTACTGTGTTCATTCAATCCCGTATTTCATCCATTCTGGTGAAACATCATGCGAACTATTTTGTTAGTGTCCCTTTTGTTAACTGTGGCTTTTTCCATTTCCAACCATATGATTCATACGTATTCTTAATTTTTTGTAGCCTTACAAATGATTACATTTATACACTGGTTGTGCCTCGCATTCATTTTGTTGGACGTCAGCCTTTGCATACCAGTCGGAGCATCGTTATTCGTAAGTTATTAAGTTGATTCGAATTGCACAATTTCGTAGCATTATGTTAATCTGTTTTTCATGCTGTTGCCATTTTGATTTGATTTTTAGGCACGTTTCCATCCATTCCCTGTTTTTCGCTGTTGATTTTTTGCTTGAACTGGTTGCCCTTCGGATTCCACGCCCATCGCACAAACCGCAAGTTCTTGGGTCAACCTTGCACTTGGCTCGAGTTTCGTCCTCATTAGAGCTCATCATTGGTGCATATCCACCATCGCTCCTGGGGTTTGAACCCGTACCCTTTTGCACGGGAGGCGTGTGTTACCATTAGGCTTCCCAGCCGAGTTACTGGGTACCCCATTCCTGTTAAGATGGCCTGACAAGGCGGGAGGCACTCAACTAATTTAATGTACAATAACCATGTTCCCTCTCCAAGTTCATGGTCATTATTGACTGTCATTGAGGACGATAACTGAACAAACCCAGGTATTCGAATCAGTCCAAAGGGACTGGGGCTAGAAACACGCACTTCCCTTGCGAAAGTGCACGAGTTCGAACCTCAGGTGCGATAATGGATATGCACCAATGATGAGCTCTAATGAAAGCGAAACTTGAGCTAAGTGCAAGGTTGACCCAAGGGCTTGCATTTTGTGCTTTGAGAATGGAATCCGAAGGGCAGTCAGCCAAAGCAAAATATCGTCAGTCCCATACACTACTCGCAAGTAATTGTTGGTATCAATTTTGTTTTTAAGGCTTTCACAGTGATCATTTTTCCGTTTATCGGTTTTTTGTGCGGTATGACTATAGATCGCTTGTTAGGTTGGACCCACATTTATGTCTCCGTGTGGTGTTACGAATAATTGAAGTTGTCCGTCACATGAGTCGTCTCGATGTTGGTACACTCACTGGGCTTTACGGATCGGTTCCGTACGATCGTTTGAAGCTTTTGGAAAATCGGATATTTTTCACACTCTGATCAAAGATAACGAACATTATACTACACTATAGAATCTCATTTGAATCATTAGGAGTGTGAATGCATGATAATTCCGTTTACGAATCACATGGTGATTGATAAATTCGGACATACGAAATGAGGGTGGATTTAAATAAACTAAGAGTCAACTTAGTAACAATGTTCTAATGCCCATTACCGGCTGCCTGTGATACCAACTGATTCAAGTTTTCAGCTAAACTTACGTCTATCGCTTGCTTCAATACAATATCTAATTTTCTGGCCTCCAAAATCCCACTCTTGGTGAGGTCTGACCATCGTGATTTTTTGTTTTCCCTACGAGCTTGACGTATATCCGCAACTCCTGATTCTACTAATTCATCTATTCAAATATTTCGCCGGAGTGAACAGGGATCTTTTAGTTAGCAATATCTCCAGTTATCCCAAACTCTTTCGATCTATTATACTGGATTCACTTGAATAAACACGAACCACTTCTATTTTCGTCAGCTTCGATGTGTTGGCTGTAGGATTACTTTTAAAGAAAGGTGATTTTCGTCATATTAATGTCCACTTTGCATGCTTCGAATATGGCTTTTAAGGCGTTTAAAGGACCTAAATAGTTCCTCTGCTACTGCCGGATAAATCTGTTTTACCGTACTTTAGATTTCGAATCGACTGGAGAAGGGTGCACATCAAATTTTGCGCAACAAACTGATGCGATTCCGTGATTTTTCCACGTGTTTTTCCCTCTTCAATTTGTAGACATGTTCCCATCCCTCCGTTTACTCGGAAACGGAACGTGTATGTACTTTGTCGATTCTTAAAATATTTCTTACATTTATCACTAGTCTCTTTGTGTTGTGGTGTTAGTTGCCCTCTGTTTCGCTTTGTTTCCCATCATTGTGATTGGTGCTAATAGCTGCTAATCTATTTGGGCTATCTGTACTTCTGGATGCAGGTCCATTTTGTTTTTGAGCCCTCCGATCTGCTTGTCATTTCCGGTAAATCACTTGAAGCTTGACAACAAAAATAAGCCGGAAATCTAGCATTGATTATCAAAGTTGTACTGATTTGTATTCGTAGCTGGGTGATATTTTTTCCGAATAACGGTATTGCTTGTCCGCCGGAAAGTATTGGAGGACGTGCATGGTTCCATTGCCGCTAAACAATAACACCTACGAACTTATGTTACACGTATCGCCACTTTAGCCGGGTCTTAGTCGGAAGGCAGCTGCTCATAATGCAGTTGGTGATTTTTATTCTCGACGCCCGATAGACTGTTTACGAAAAATAATTAACCTGCCGAAATGCATGCCCTTCGCCATGTACTTGGTTAGAATGTGAGTGCCTGGATTTGTGTCTTTTTGGGCTTATCTTCAAATCATACCATTGTCTCTTCGTTTAATGTGATTAGCGTGTATCATAGGTGGTTTGCTGCGCGATTCGATTATGGTATTTGTTATCCTGGATTACCATCTGTGCTCCAGAACTGCTTTGGTGCGTATTCCTTTTATTTGTCTTTTTTTTGTTCACCTTGCCGGTGCTGTCAGCAGTTTTCGTTGTTGTTGTTGTTGTTGTTGTTGTTGTTGTTGTATTTTGCAAGTATTTCCGGTGGCTTCATTCGATTGCGGGCTTTTGCACGTGACTGGAGAATGCCCGACTAAAAAAGGCTAGCTCTTGGTGTATCAGCTCAAAATGGGATAAGCCTAGGGATTGATATAAGTGTCTCAGTGTTAGTGTACCAGCACAGAACATTATTTGTGATTTAGTTAGTAAAGTTTCCCGGAATTCTCTGAGTTCTCTCTTTCCAAGCCAAACAATTCAAACCAAAGGGAACCGGGAAAAGCGCAACAGGTATTGGTTTTGTGCGAATAAACTGTTAGCAGGTCGTATTGTATTGTGTTGTGTTGTAAAAACTTTTGCTTACAATAAATACTGTTGCATTTCAGTCAAAAGTGTGAGAATAAAAATAAAATAGGGGGAGGAATAAATAAATAGAATAAAAATACACTCATCATCTCGTGAAGAATGTAAAAACTCACCGAGGAATAATCATAGCACATTATGATATTTTGCTCAGGAATTCGGTTGAAAGCCGGTCACGGTTTGTCAAACTTCGTGCTAAATATGGGACAGTGGGGTTCCTATAGATATTGATTCTGGAGGGCATGGAACGAAAATCGGATCGTGTCGAAGTAGGAGAGCGACACTTTGAAAGATCAATGTGCAGAGGGTGCGTGGGGTCAGAAAGAATTTTGTGAGCAAATTTCTCACATGCTGATAAGTGTTGATCACATACATTAAGGGACAATTCAGCTAGTGGCGAGAAAGACACACGGCTAATAATTGATAGCCCCGGCGAACAATTTTAGTCTTAAGTAAACCTGGAAAAATAACAGAACAGTAAGGAAGGATTGGAAAAGCACGTTAGTGTACAAATCTGAAGGTGGTGTTTTGTTTCACCTTCTAATACTGAAGCTTCCTGGTTTGAAATGATAATCGCCGGGGATTCTTTACACGGGTAGAAATATGATAAGTCCACTTCAGGTTTTTATCTATAGTAATTCCTAGATTTTTCACTGAATCAACCCTGGTAAGTGTTTCTTAGTCGATGAAGGACGTTTCAGATGGGTAGGCTAACCGAGAGATAGAGAACAGCACACGCTGAGTGCATTGACAATTGGCCTTGACCAGCATCAAAAGTAGGCGGCGGCTTTTTGGACTGGCTGCGCGTACATTCTCGTATGTATTCTAGGTTTGTGTTTATGCTGGTCCAGATCAGAATATTGGTTCATTATGTTCTCCGTTCGACGCTACAAACTGCTCGGAAATACTTTTTGCTGAAAAACGCGTGTACGTTTTTTCAAACCATATACCTGGGGATCCCGCTATTGCTGCACCTCAACGACCTATGGCGAATTCGATCTAAAAGACGCACTCGTGACTGGCTGGCAGGCAGCGCGTTAAAATGCACCCTTCCAGAGCAAGACTGTCCAGCATCCGCATTGTGGAGAAACAAACATTTGCCGCTCTCTGTAACTTAACGAAAATGTTCGAATCGTCCTTCACCTTCAGATCACCTATCCAGTGTATTTACACACTTATGCATGTGCACACAAGTATTGTGGGCTGAAAACCCGGATATACGCTACTCACTCGTCGGGCGATAGACACTTTCAGAACTCCATCGGTGAGCAGAGTTCTCGGACAGGAGACTGCAGACGAACCGTATGGCAACCAGTACACCAAACTCTTTATGAGTCTTGGTCGAAAGTCCGAAGCTATTGATATACTACTCAGCTAACGGACACTGGACTGTTGACGTAACATCGTCATCACTAGGTTTTCTCTGCATTCCAAGCCACTACCAACGAAATTATATACATTGGCTCCTTTCCTGCTCCGCAACTAAAATATGGGCACTTTTTCGACTCTTTTCTTATCCTACTGTTTCACTCTTTCTGCGGATAAATCTCCACAGTACTCGAGTAGGTGATCTCAAACAAAGTGCATGTTACACCTATCCTACTGGCTATGGCGTGTTAATGATCATTGAGCTCGACCACTGCGCTTTCTCCTCTAACCAGGAGCGGTTCCGATTTTAAATAGAAAATATTACTAACTACCCTGATTTTATCTTTCCCAAAAGCAGTGTATGATGCTCGCCCATGATTAAAGTAGTGACCATTGGATCGCTTTCTGTTTAAAGGCTCAAGAGTTTATACTCTAGGTTCAGCGTTCCATTTGTTTCAGCGGCGAACAACTCAAATCCGAATTGGTCCTCCGCAACTTTTCACAACGAACAACCTTGATTCTTTCAGACAAATCTCCTCCTCACTCGCATTCTGCACCTAAGATTTCTCTTACTTGAACCCCTGGCTCAGATGACCAATTGTCAAACTATTTCACAGAGACTGGCCAGTCTGCAATACTTTGATAGATCTACTGCCCCTATATAACAAACCATTCGTCACCAAACCGGTGACCGTTATCTCCGTCCCCAGAAATGGGAATCTCTGAGAAAACGCAGATTCGACTTCTACAAAAAACCCTAGATAATGACTAAAGCGTGTTGGTATCATTTCCACCGTTAAGCTTAAAAAACGAAATCGATACTACTTCGCCAGTCAACTCCTGAGTGGCAACAATAATTATTCGTAATGGCAAGGCATTTGACTGTTGTGTGCGAAATCCTCTGCGCTGATGTCGATCAGCATCCATCGTTGCATCTCAATCCATCCTTTCGCTGTAACCCCCGTCAGTAATTTTGACAGGGTTGATGATATGGTTACAAGTTTTTTTAGAGAAGAGGTACTCGAACCCTTCTCCGCACAACCTAAACTTAACAGGGGTTGGTATGACAGTCTGTTTTTTGCTCTTTGAAAGCTATTGGTATTGTGGATCTGGCCGATGTCATTTACTTCTCGTGATTAATTCATCATAATCTCATCTTTTTGAATATTCTGCCTGTTGGGACCTCACTATTATTCCCATCCCAAATCTAGCAGTTCATACTGCTTTTTGCAAAAACGTTTTTCGCCCATCGCTTAACATTCTTCTGGTCTTGAAACCGGCAGAGCTTGCTAGACTTAAGTGCGTCGCGTTCTAGTATCCTCCTGGACGACCCATTTCAGTTTGCCATATAAATCTAAACAGGCTCCACCACTGCGAACGCTGGCGGCTCCCTCAACTCACTAATTTTGTAAGTCTTTAAGCGCATCAGGAAATCTGTAGCGTTTGCGCTTCCTGGACTATTCGTACAGCATTTGACTCAGTCCTATGCTCTTCACGTATTCAACAGACGACAAACATTGGGTTTCCGCGCTCTTTATTGGCGATGCTGTCTGATTACTTTACAACACGAACACACAATAGTGGAACGGCGTCAAAAACTATCAAAACACCGTTGATCAAAGACTCAAGAGGCTATGCAGGGTGCACAGTTTCATCGTCTCTTTCGTCACTATACGTCAGCGACTTAATCAACTATGGCTCACGTCTATTATCTACTTTAATTACGCTGATATGTGCCCTCGTTTCTCAAGACTGTTTGAAAACACACGAATGATTTTCAAAGTTTCCCAAAAATACCTATTCATAGTTCACGAATTCCTCTGCACGAGCTGGTTTAAAACTCTCACACATCATCTAAGTGCCAAGGATTGTCT
>LUCM01011564.1:5046-19902 GCA_008360955.1 Fasciolopsis buskii
GGGGCATGGCTGAGTGGAAGCCCATCTGCTTGCATCGGTCATTCTTCTACTCGTTCTTCCGACTGAGCTGCCAACTCAGACCAGCGCCTGACTAAGCGGACGGAGAGACTGCACCTTGATATAGTGTGGCGGCCTACGTGCCTCCATGACCAAGAAGCTATACAGGATGTCTTATCTTAAGTCGGAGATCCACTCATGCCTCAAAGCTCAATGAGCAGAGACCTAACGAAGGATCCAAGTAAATCGAGCCGGTAGTTTTGATGACTTCGGTCGAATCTCATGTGGCTCGTCGGTTTAGGCGTGGATGTTATGTTTGTTGGTCACCTGAAACTTAGATGTGAAAACGTAATTCCTCTTTCCCCCACTTTAGTGTTATATTCGTCTTCGGAAGAGATGAACAGTAAGGTATTTGATTATTTATTACTGTCTTTATGACTCTCGAGTATATGTAAAGAGCGCCGTTAGACGGCCTAGTTTTAACATTGTGCAATCTCGGCAGACGTTCAGAGATGAAGTTCATAATCTCTTATTCCTTTTGTCGTCTTCCGATTGTCTTTTGTTCGTTGGCTCAAGTGGTAGAGATCTCACTCCATTTTTAATTCATTAAAGCTTCTGGCGGATACACAACCGAGGAACTCAAGGTTTTGCGGTCCACGTCAAGTATCAATGGCCGGGAATACTTGCCGTTTCTGGACTCAATCGATCTTCGCGAACGGTTTGCGTTCCCAAAACCATTTACGTATGTTTTATTTAATACGGTCAACCCCAAAGGCCAATATGAGCGATTTACTCAGTTCTACTTGTAGTTTATTTTGAACAACTCCTTCGACGGGCCTAGAAAAATCTAGAAGAATGTATCCTTTGTTCAAATTTCTGCATCCTATGTTAATCATTATTTTTTAAAATCTAATTATCCTTCGGTCTTTCGTGCCCTTCGCAGTTTTCATTTTTACATTTTTTGTCTTGGCATCTTTTGTCTCCCGGTTGCAAACAGTAAAATTCGTCATTGTGAGTTGGGTATTGGATCAACTTAGTTCAGTTTTTGAATCCGCTACTTCATACTGCAGGCCCACTCCTTGTCCACCCTACACAACCATTCTCTTTATTACAGGGAGAGGCAGCGGTCAGTGAGAATTGCCTTGTTGGGCTATGGATGATCCACTAACCTTGCATTGATGCGTTCCGTTTTTGGTTGTTGTCTTATACTTCTATCCGTTTGATAACGAAGCGGACGAAGAAATAGTGCTCAAACAAAGGAAGCTCTGAAATATCTAGTTTGTCATGCGCACTCATTTACACTGGTTTAGGATTTCCGCTCTTTTTACCATGTTGTGAACTGACTGCATTCGCATGTTTCCTAACAATCTTCCCATTCGAATGGATGCGTACAGAGACTGAGTGTAACTATAAGCCTGTGTCCATCACCACTTATTTCTATTAAACACCTAATCTCAAAATTTATCCGATATCTTCCACCGAACTTTAACATTACTGTTGTGTTCTTTCCGTAATGCACTAGAAATCCATACCAAGGCACCAACGGTCTTCGTGACCGATGGTGCTCAAGTGGGTTAAGCGCTTACCGTCCGTATTTCAGTCTCAAATTCTAATTCTACCGGGAACTCTGGTGGTGGACTATAATCCTCATTTATTTCATTACTACGATGATCTTTTGAGGTCCTATAGGGTTCTGCACCACTCTGAATTCCGCTGTCATCGCCACCGGTTATTTGTCACAGTTTTGGGTCCTAGACGCATTGGGAGCATGACTGTTTCACAACACTGATACCCCATCGTTGTAGTTAAAAAATCGACCAGGGTTTTCGATCAGATTTCTGAACATTTTAATCGGGCTGCTGTGTGCATTGTATTTTACACTCGATCTATGATCCACTTGCGATCATGTGCCTGAGGTTAGCCCCAAGCCATCGTGAATTCTTTATGCAGGAAAGTGGATGAGATTCCGCTATACATTGTAATTTTTCAGGCAAATAATCTTATCAGCCTGATTTAACACTTCACCTGCTGGGACAGAGTTTGGTTTCAGATCAAAATCATATTGTTCTACTCTTTGAAGATAAGAAACATCCCAAACGCAATTTCATCGTTTTTGTAATTGTGAAAAAGAATCAATGTTGTACTCTTATTTGAAAGCATAAAAGCACCCGGACGTATCGATTCCCTGAGGGTTAGCTCGTGCAGGTCTTCGCAATACTTGAGCTCATCGATCGAAGTGCACTTTGCTTTCTGTATTGTGTGCCAATAAACGTAAACACCGCTGCATAACTCGGAAACAACGTCGTTCCAAATATTCATCCTTTCTATTAATTGACGGTTTTTCCCGAAATTTTTGCTTTGCATTTGTTGCGTTCTATCTTGTCTTGTTCAGCTTCTTCAATTTGAAACAGTTGTCGACAAATGCATCGCAGCAAAGCTTCGATTTTACCGTTCATCTTCCATTCTTATGCAAACAACTCTTACAGCGTTTCCCATTTTTAAGTAATATGCCAGCAAGATGGCCCAATTTTGGTGTAAATGGTGGTAGAGGACAATTCGCTGTCACCTGGCTCGTTACCTTGTCCGTCTTACTGAAATCTTGTGTTGTTCTGTGCTGCTTCAAATTTCCGATTTGTGGTTACCGGTTCCCTCCTCCTTCATTACAGACAATCCTACGAAATATGCTCCTTCTACTTCACTCATACTTAAAGCATGTAATAGAAAAGTGATTACAACAACGTGCAAGTTAAATAGTGCGAATAAGTAGCAGTCCTGCAACAGAAAGGATGTTCATCAGGGAGATGAGTTTTTTGTAAAGACAAGACAGCACGATCAGTTGAATAAAGTGTTAACATCGGAGTTAACAAACCTGTGGGATCAATCTGGACAAGGAAACAGGGCTGGTGTGAATGTTTAGCTATACCTATTTACAATAAAGGTGATGGATCCTCATTTTTAAATCACAAGAATTAATTTAGGAAGCATTCATTCTAGATGTTATTAGCACTGTCCTCATCCCGCGAAAGGTATGCACATAAGTGTTTTGCTCATCTCCACAGAACGCTTGCCCCGTTTTACGCTGCTGTTCTTCGATAGGTGATGGTCAGAAGATGGGTCGAGTTGCCCGGTCGATGACATGACAAAAAAGCATAGGGGCTTTAACCAGTAAATTGGTTCCTGTAGCTTTAATTAAACTACCGGATTGGGGTCCACGAAATCCCCCCAGACTACAATTGGGAACAGCAGGTGTTATGCCTCAGTACTTCAGTCTTGCGATCAAAATCGCTTCTTTGATGTGTACCTTAACCTATAATTTCACAGCCAACCTTTCTCCATCTCCAGTTCTGATTTCCTCTTTTGAGTAGATGATGATGCTGTGAGATAGCAGCCAAAGTTAGGGGACTTTGTTACAAAGTTAATGAATGTAAAAACTATACTAAACTCTGTCGTTGCTTTACGTGAAATAAAAACCCCTTAATGTTGTGAACTGAAATGGCACATCAGTCCGAAAACGATGGAACAGCATGATTCAGGGAATTCTGGTCGTGTGCTGACTGCTTACGGGTGTTTCGATTCCATTAGCAAGCGATTAGAATATCCTCAAAGGTATTGATAGTTGAGCTTGACGTTTAGGTATCAAACGTCTCGTCATTAGCCGAGATGACATTGTCAGTGCATAGGTCCCATGGACGTTGCACATTCGTCATGATAAAGATCAAAGGTCCGAATCCATTCCCAATCAGTCACATGAATAGACGACAACATTTTACTGCCGACCGGTTCTCTAGCATACTTGGCCCATTGAAACTGCATCTAGTTAAAAATGTCTTTGAATTTCTATCTCTTGGTTTTCGGTTCTTCACAGTCCAGTTCACCTTAGATGGCGTGGACTAATGCCTGTTCTCTGGAACTTATTTAATAAGTTTGTAATAAATGTTATCTCTGTCGAATCTTTTCCGGATTTATAGCCTCTCGTTTTCTCCGTATTGCATATCAATCTAATTCCATACCTTTCTATATTTCTGCTTTCTCATTCACACGGCGGCAACGCGGGAAATTCTGTAGTCCTAGTGATACAGCAGCATACCGTTGGACGAGACTGGCAGACGTAATCCATGTGTTGTAGTGTGCTACATAATACAGCTTGCAACTCAACCTCACGAATTTCACACCTCTGTAGCATCCTAACCTCCCTAAAGTATTTAACTGTAGAAACACAAATAAACTTTTTAAGTAGCCACTAATTGGACGGTCTCTCTAGCGACAGTGCAGTACTTATTCTCCCTCATATCTCTCCATTTTCGTACCATCTTGTGTAAGACTTGATCATTTTACTATGACCGTCTTATTTGGTAAGAGCACCATGTCTGACTGTTCATTCTGGAGGCCTTCAGCTTTTGTAAAAAATGAGCCGAATACATGGCGACCTTAAGGATGAACTCGGATAAAAAACGCTGTCATTCTGTTCAGTCACTCCGCCAGTAATTGGAATTTTCAAATTGCTTACACGAGGCGGACATTCACGCTTCGTGTTCATGATCAAAAAGGTTAGATGTCCATTATTACTATCTTTATTTATTCTGTAGGCAGTTATCAGGCGGAATTAAGCGTCCGTCACCTCATAAGTCAGAAGTTCGAATCTCCAGCCTTTCAGTCACTTTCACGGTGAACAACAATTCGTTGTCACCTGGCTCATTGCTATGCCTGACCCGTTGTGACCTGATGTGGTTCCGTAGCACTAAATGCCAGGGTCATGGTTGTAAATTTTCTTTATGCTTAAGACCCTTGAGGGTATGTATTTAATAAGAACGTTTTCCAAACAACTAGTTGATTGTTCTGCAAAATAAAAATGAAAAACCCAAGAATTGGCGTTGAACCCCTCGAAAAGCGTCATCCGAAGTAAATAACTGTGCAACTGGAGCGGAAGTGGAACGACAAAGAGGCCAGGATTTAATGTAGTATATTCGTAAATCTCTTTCATGTCTGGGTTGTTTCCGAACAAATTGGCATTGGTCAAAACTTCTCGTTCATCTACGCACAGTTTTGATTGGTTTCACACTAAATCATTTCACATCACATTTTTCCATATTTAGGGACAAAGATGGTCTGTTGACGCTATCCAGCAAACAACAACTTCAGTTGGATCGCTGGGTACGACCTTCCGACTACCTGGAAAGACCAAAAATGATCATGGCTATTTCTTGTTTCTCTATTCGACAAACTGTGGTTACCGATTGCTCATTTGTTGCATCCATGGCTATTGCTGCACAATATGAACGTCGATTCAAGAAGCGGTTGATCACGAAGTAAGTCGATCTTCCTGATTCAGTTTGTTTTCGTGACCAAAGCACAATTCGCTTTACATCCAGGGATAGAGATAGACCGTTTTTAACGGTGCGATTTTACCTTGACGTGTTGTGATGGTTTATCCGCTTCCGTGATCCAACGAGTTACATAGTGACTTAATCCAGGCCAAAGACTTATCCCTGGAAGTTCAGTAAATAGATAACTGACGAAATGGTCTCATGGGAGTTGTTTGAGTTAGCAATTAGGTCGGAGAAAATTAATGGAGGAATAATTATTTCAAACAGTTTTGCTTCCACTCAGTCAATCTCCACCGCTTTGCAGACAGACCCTTGTGATAACTAACCGCTTTGATTGAGAACCCTGATCGTTCCCTTTCCTATAACGTGGGCTCCTTGGCTACCATTTACCGTGAATCACATAAACACAGTGAATTCCGTATGGCATCGGTCATCGCGCAGGATAGTCAGGACCACGATAACTAAGTTACTGCTCTAAGCTACCATGTTGAGTTAACGCCCCAGTCTTGCGGGTCCAACTTTTGGGTCGAGGGCCTTGTTTGGGTTATCCATTGCAAAACCCCTCCCGCGGTATGGGGTAGCCGCAAAGTATCGCTCGCTCAAATATCTCCATCACTTTCTCCAGGGAGTTCTAACAATGTTGGATCTTCCAGATCGGCCTCTGATGTACCGTTCTGTTTCCCTAAGGTAGCAAACCTCGGGTGACACTCACCGGCATCGACCACAACTTTTGTTATACTCTGAACAATTCCCGTTAGATCTCATCATTGGCCTCAGGACTACTGCAGTCAGCTAGCACAGACACGGACACTGTGAACAGACAAAAACGAGTGGAAGAATGATTGATCCAAGTAGATGGGCTTCCACTCAGCCATGCCCCGCTGCCTTGCGATCAGGTTTTTTCCAGAACCAAAGGATTCGCTTGCAAGCCCTAATGGTTCTGCTTAACGGCTGGACTACCTAGTAGTACCCGTCCACCAATCCCCATGAATTACATGCCTACAAATTTGATACTACATCGGTCGTCGCGCAAGATAATCAGGACCGCGCGGTCCATTGCATCGAACGGGATGGGTAGTAATTAGTATGCTACTACTCAGAATTTCCTCTTTTATACAACCAGTCTCTTCTGTCTCCAACTCAATCTATTTACCTCCTCTACCTACCCATAATATCCCGACTGATAGCACGCCCGATGCTCGCAATGCCAAATAGTGTAGTAGGAGATTTTCAGCCTGCTAGCTCATTTTCCCAGGCCTCGTCAGCCTCTGAAACTCGGTTCCTTCAATATGGGCAGTTTCTCACAGGATGGCCAACAGGCGTATTCGGCTCTGAGTGAAACGTGAATTCAGGATTCGAGTAGAGTAATCCAACTAACGGCAGAGGTGGGCATGCGTAGCTCGAGATTTCCATCAGCCTGCACTTAACTGGAGCGTTTGTGGAGCTGGATTGATATTTTCTTGAAACTGAAAAGTCATGTGTACTTTGCCACAGTGTGCTCGATTCTGCTGTACGGTTGTGAGACATGGAGCGTGCATGTCGGAGATGCTCGTCATTTCGAGGTCCTCGATCACCGATGTATTTGTAGTGTCATTACGATTGGATGGATTGGCCTTGTGATCACTGTACTTAGCATCGCTTCTGAGATTATTCTTTTACGGCATATTCACTTCCATGGACTTCGTTGGGTGGGTCACGTGTTGCATGTGGGGAACACTCGTATACCATATCGAATCCTATTTTGCGTTCCTCTGACAGAGTGGAAGAAGAACAGCAGGTGACGTGACAACGAGGAATGAGAAAATGTGTGTCTAGGTGCACTCCCTGTTCCCTTTTGTATATTCACAGAACCGTCCAACCAAACTGCCCGAAGGCCTCGTCCCTGAGACCCAGTCTAACGCTGCACCCTGGGCTCTTATTCGGAGGATTCCGACTTCAGCCTGAAGGCTAGTACTGGAATCCAGATTCCCTGATATGTGTAGATTGACTTGAAGGACCGAACTGCATGTTTACTTTGAAGACTGCTTAGGAAAGTGAGCTATTGTATGATGTCTCTTATAGGTCATAGAGAAAGAATGAAGGTTGATAAGGCGTCCTATAGGATGGGCGAGTGATACTTTGTGGCTCATGATATCCCGGAGGGTGTCGTTCTTTGGGAATCTTAACTAAAGCCTATGACTAAGAAGCCTGACCCAAAACGACGGTGGGGACTGATCCAACATAGGAGCTCAGAACAGCGGCTCACTTATCGCTGTTCATCCTGCTCGGAGAACTAAACATCATCGTTCTGATTATCCTGCATGACGATCCATACAGTACGGAATCCCTAATGTTTACGTGATTCATTGAGGATGGGGTGTAGGTATTGTTAGGGGGTCCAGCCGGTGGTAATTTCCTATTTCCCGGCTAGTAACGACATGATTTATTGCAATTCCATAATGTTCTATGCCACTCCAAGTTTCGGGGTCTTGATTGCCAGTTCCTTCCCTTCCCTGTGTATTGAGCCTTTAGGGCTATGGTGCATGCCTCTTCCGCTAAGCTCCTCCACTTTGCATGCCACAAAAAAGAAACACCTACTCTACTTCTCCGCTAAAGCCCGAGATTCTAACGGAAACCCCTCCCCTAGGCAGGGGGAGTTGCTGTACCGAAGTCCATCCACTTGGCTCTGTTATTCTTCCACTCATTTCCCCCGGACTGTGCTTCCAGCTCAAACTAAACTAACCTGGCGGCCAAACAACTGCTTCGTCAAACAAGGATCCAATTAATGGACGCATTAAGCAGTTATCCGCAGTTTTACATTTCGGGTCTGTATGTTGATGTGGTTGAAAAATGAGAATCACGAGGGAAGATAAGTTTCGACATCCATAGTTACAGCGCGCAGCCATAGTTAGATTTAATCCAGATATCTCTCCTATCTTTTCTTTATACCTCATCCGGTCCAATATAGCATCATTTTTCCGCATCAACAAAATGGAGAGGCTGTATACAACCCGTGCGGAATGTACATGGTTCGCTTGAATATAAATGGCGTCCCACGTAAGGTAACTTACGTAACAGTAATTTCTGTGATTGCGCATATTTAATTCATTTTTCTATCATTATTGCTGCCTAGAACAAATCGATTTGTGTTAGTCCGGTGCAGTTTAACCCTCCCCTTTCGCCCCTGAATTTTAAATGATAATGTGAATAGCTCTATTCTCGAAACACGTAACCGTGGGGAGTAGGCAGCGGTAAGTGAGATTTACCTTGCTCTTTAACGCTGAATGATGATGACTATCCTCGTGTAAGAATAGTGGCATTGATATTTCCTCGGATGTAAATCATCTAGCCACGAGTATGCGGGCGATGTGTTTCTGAATAGATACCAAGGTAAGTTGCATTTCTCAACCGCCTCAACTGCGATGTAGGTATGATTGGAATGCATTTGGCATCCTCAAGTTCCCATACACTCCCATAGAGCTGGATTGATCCAAACCTGAACCTTGTCCTTGAGATAAAAAGAGTTGGACAAACTAGACACGTTTTGTTATCAAGACAGTTACCACCTGATTTTGTGACAAATCGATCAATTACACACACACAGACACATTCTTAGGGTTGTGAACTAATGTGGCTGCAAACCGATGATTTCCCTTGAACGATCTCCAACCAAATTTAATGTTATTTATTGGCATGAATACGAATAACTGAAAACGAGCCTATTCGCCACGTTTTGTTGTTCTCAGTGTGTTCTGTGGGATTTTTCAAACCGTTAAATCTCATCGGGTGGGTATATGTTTGAGATTTATTCTTTTATACAAAAAGATCGACTGGTGTTTACCAACCTGAGTAATCTATAGTGTCAGAGCAACATTAAGGTGGGTCCCGCTGTACGGTCCCGAAACATGGTCGCTGAGGCTAGACGTTATCCGAAGGCTGTCGGTGGTTGGATACTGGTATCTTCATAGTATTACTAGAGCATGTTGGAAGAATTTTTTAGAAACGCAAGCTAGGCATAGGACATGGAATCACAAAGCCCGAACGATCTAGCCGACACTGGATTCGAGCTAGTTAATGCAGTTATGTATTGCGCATGCCACTAGGAAGGCTGCTTGGGTATACGCTATTCCCTGAAACGGACAAGAGTTGGAAGATGAGTTAATGCGGTCAGTCTGTAACGTGGTCAAAAGATGTGAAAACGCTAACTAGTGGACTGTCCCGAGTAGGCTGAGTTAAACTGTCAGATTGGGATCTCCAACATGTTATCTGGAAATCCTGGGTAGTATGGTTCAGTCCCGTAGTCATTGATGTTCTTGGGTTAGAAATGTTTCCGGTTCTCCGTAGTTCTTCTGTTTTTCCAATTCTCCACTGTTGTTCGATACTGCGACGTAGCAATCAAAACCAGAGCACGTCAGTGCAAGGATGATGGTCGTAAAATCAACTGAATTGAGTTCTCAAAAACGAGTTGCTGTAAGTCGCAGTTATTTCTAGGGCTTTTTTCCAAGATGGATCAAACTCGTTAGACTGGTAGAGCCGTAGTTCAGTTTTCATCATCGTGACTTTTGTCCATGTTGTGGATTGGGATCTCTGCATGATCGCTGATTACTCGATGAGATCGCGTACACTCGGCTGTGAATCCCCTTGAAATTGATTCTTTGTTGTGCCAGTAATGAAGGAAGTGGGAAGAATAATAGAAAGGAAAGGAACCTCAGTCTCAGTTAAGACAGAAATCTATGGCTTAACTTAACTGCAGATAAGCACCAGATCATCTTTTGAATTCCGTGTAGTGCTCATGGATTCTGAGTCTATTTCGGAGTCACACGGCCGAACATTATTCATTAGTTAGGCATGGTCGATCTTCAGAACAACAAATTGCAGTTCTCAGTTTAGTTTTCGTGTTCTACATGATATCTCCAAAGCGATTATTGCGGAGCAGCGTGTCGGAAACAGTGCAACCTGCGATCCTGTCGCTTTTGTGTTAGTTTCTTATACTTCTGTTCCCATCAGAACTACGAGTTTTCTGCGCGTCTGGGACTGAGCACCCCTTTTGCTTTTCTTGCCTGATTCGGCAGAATAGGATGAGAACTTCTTGAGCCTCGAAGATTTCATTCAACATTCCCAACAGCGAACATCAAGTATGAAATTTAGTGTCCTTGTGTCAGGGAGGTGGCAAAGCTGTTCTATTTGTTTATCTCCGTTGATCATATTATTTTTACAGCGATTCCCTGTTTTTACCAGTCTCACTTAGAGCATGACTAATTAATTGATTACTGTGCCTTGCTTTCTTCTGCGCCCACGTTTTTTTGATGAAACGCGACACTTTTCTACACAAAAGTCCATACAATACAATTACTTCAAATTTCGAGATCACTGCCATCCGGCTTGCCTAGCAGCAAATCTATGCCATAACTCTATTCGTTGATATGTGAATTTTGGTTGTCCTCTACGATCAGTGCACCTTAGTTGATCGTTTTCGTGTTCTGTTTCAAGTTAGTGGAAACCCGGCTTCGACTCACTAACGCCCGTGAATGGGTCAGCCAATGGTAGCCTCGTTGTCCGACTATTAGTCAAAGGTGTTTTGGTTTTATGCGCCAAATGGCTAAAATGTGTGTGGCCTGGTTAGCCGTTGGGGCTATTGCGAACAGTCTCAGCGGATTTGGAACTTGCGTCTGCGCTGTCCTCATCGTCATCGTTATCATCGTTCAACTTTAAACAGTAAAGCAAGCCTCACTGTCCCCTGCCTTTCCGCGAGTTACACGTTCCTATAAAAAGAGTGAATATCCAAGGGGAACAGAGGATGGGCCTACACAGGCGGGAAAAGATGAGAATTCTGCAATAGTCAGCACACGGAACACAGGCTAACTGTACAAACGTACGTGTTTTCAATCATTCTCATTCGACAGAAAACGACAACACGATCGGCACTGTTCACGGTTTACTGCCATATTCTTCATTATCTCCAACCAGCTAGTTGATGGGTCTTTCGAACCCCAACCTCGAAGATCCAAGACAACTACCTTAGCTAAGTTCGCGGTGCATTTTCTCATTCCACGTTGTCACGTCACTTGCTGACCTCCACATGGTTTCTCCCACTCCTTGGGAAGAATGCAAAATACGGTGCGGTATGGTAGATGAGTGTTCCCAGTACGCAACACGTGACCCAACTAACGTAGGCTACTACATTCCACACGCTAAGATAAGTTTTTCTCAACACCGGCACCCAATACTAAAATCCTGATCTCCACATTACTCACTCGGTCTTTCCATCCAATCCTTGCTATACTATGTAGACATCAGTGATCGAAAACCTCCAAGTGATAAACATCTTCGGCACGCAAACTCCATGTCTCTCAACTGTACAGCAGAATTGAGCGCACTGGGACACAGTACACACGACCTTTGGACTTCAGTAAATTATCAGGCTGACGTCACATGTGTTTCAATCCACCCTGAACCGCTGTTATCATTATTGGCCAATTCTGAAATCTTGTTTTTTTCTCATTTCCTGCTTCCTGGCAGCTGGCGTTGACGTCCTGTGTCTTGTCTCAACTTAGGGGATACCCGAACTGGATTCGGAGTAAACCGTTAAACGATGCGCTGTCTGATTTGTTTTACAGAGAAAGGTTTTCAGGCACAGCGCCGGTCTGTCAACAGAAGTGATAACAAATCAAAGTTTCGGTCTCCGTGGATAAGTTCCTCAAGACAACGACAGGCTTGGCTCAGTTCAGGTTCATTCCTTCCTGTCTAACCGTGCAATATTGGTAGTCATGATCCGCAAAGTTTAATTTTGAAAGGATGTAAAGGGCATCCACGATATTTGGCCTCATCCAAAGGTGTTAAAAGAGTTATTAAACACCGGTTTTCAGTGGGTTACGAGAATTCCAAGTCGTTCAGCTGCCACTTGAGTTAGGCCATTTGGTCAGCAGCTCGAAGTAGAATCCTTTAAGTCAACGCTGCACCTCGGTTTTCGCAGCCGAGTAGAACCAATTCCACAAAGGAATAACCGATGAGGTCGAGACGAAAACTGGAAGAATTGATGTATATGTGATGAATCCTAGACAGTGGTTCTTTTTCTTTCTTCGTCCTCCTTCATTGTTTTATTGATGAGGCGCGTCCAGGACTCCCTACACTTCTTTACTAGTCTCGAATTGTCCCTTATCCTCTTGCAGAGAATATGGAGATTTCCCCCCTGGTTTTTAAATTTCATTTGGGTAAGAAACTACCTACCGCGACCATAACGTCGTATATTTCTTAGGAAAATTTGTCTCCCCATTCAGATACGTTGGCATGTATTTTTCAAACGCCCCCGTCTCATTTTCTAATTTTAACGATTTGGACGCACATTCTCCATAACTAGTATTGCTTATGAATCCGTTGATCTCCCTTTAATCTTTTTTATTTCATCTCTACCCCTCCTCAAATTGTACCCTCTTGTTGTATACAAATTTCCAGGTGATCATCGATGACTATCTTCCCATGGGTAGGAACGGGGAGCTGCTCTGTTCCTATTCCAGTAACCGCAATGAGCTCTGGGTATCGTTGCTTGAGAAGGCCTACATGAAAGTGATGGGGGGATATGATTTCCCCGGATCGAATTCGGTAAGTGCTTTTTAAGTTTTTAGTGAAATCTTCTATTGAACCACAGAGATTTTGATTTCATCAACTCCCGTCAACCTCGAATGGTCGTGGCTAACGTTCACCATAAGTTCGAAGACTTCTTTTTTTTTGGGGGGGGGGAGGACGGTGCCCGTTGTCGATGACTGGCATTGATGAGGCAATCATTATCGTGTTGTCTTAGCGTTATGGTCCCGGTTTCAAATCTCCCGATTGTTAGTTGAATTAATCACTTAGCAGCCCTCGATTGACCACAACGCTCCTCCTGAATATAGCATAGTTTGTCGTATCACTCCTGGTTGTATAATGAGCAGAATAGCGTCATGTATATGGAAGGTTCAGTTGGCTTCTACTAGTTTAGAGCCTCTCCAACGTCGATTTGACATTTGCTTATGGAACAAAGTCGAGCCCGTAACGGCATCAGCAAGGTCGGTCCCACAGATAGAGATAGAGATGTGAAGACTGTCGATGTTCGTATATTTGTCTTTGTAACCTTGCAAATCCGGTGCAAAAAGTGTACCGCAAACGCTAATATCGGGCGTAAGCTACTAAGTTCTACAATTGATCCTTTCGATGGAACACACATTCCAAATAAGCTTAGGTGATTAGAACATTTGTTGCGGACGCCCACAGAATGCCTGCCCGACTCCATACTATTGTCCGAGGCAGGCAGTGGACAGAAAATAGGTCATGGTGGGTTGTTCGTGATACATTGAAAAGGTATGACAGGCCTGACCGGTGTGCTGTCTCGTTTAGGTCGTGTTAGATTACCGGATTGGGATTCACGAGATCCTCCTGTAAGATGGTTGGAAACATTAGATGATACACCTGTGCCATGAATGATATATTAGAAATCTCTCATCTACCACATAATTCGTTGTACTCGTCGCATTGTTGTTTAACTCTTTTCGTCCATTTCACTTACAAGTAGGCGACACAGAGATGGCTTATGATTTCATATCTGCTATCCATGAGACATCTCGTCTCGCAAGAGTTGCTTTACGTAATCGATAAAAAACGCCAGACCTCTAACTACAAGAAGTGCTCGGAACAAGGTGTGATGACATTGCAGCGTCAATTGACGATAAGCCTCAAGTAAGAATGAAAATTGGTTGGTTAAGGTTCGTAATATTAATGAACTTATCAGGATGCTGTACTATTCACTTCGGAGGAACTCACTGTGATAGTGGTGTTGAACTGACTTTCGGCACCATTCATTAGACTCAGTCGAACCATATCAGGAATGGCTTATCTAAAGCCGAATAATCCGTCCATCTTGCCCCGAATGCTGTCAATGTGGTAGAGCCCTGACGAGATAGCTTCTGTATCCTGAATGGGCGTTGATTTCAGAGTTGGACAACTGTACGGGAAATTGAGTTCAAAATAAATGAAGCCAAAGCAGATGGGCTTTACTTCAGCCATACCCCGCTGCCTTGGCGGACAGGTCTTGGTTAATTAAATGACTTGTTGATAACTCTATTCTTTTGCGTCTTCAGTCGTCCGGACCTCCCTAGTAGTTCACCGGTCACCACACCCATGAAGTTACACATACTGCAATCGGTCGTCACACAGGATAATCCAACTCGTGGTGTCTATTGCATTGAGTGGAGTAGTTTGGGGAACTATGCTGCTGTCCCTAATTATTCCTCTTTTATTCAACCTGCCTTATGCCCGCTCTCCTTACCCACAAAACCCCCAGTGATAAAATTCTCGATATTTTGGAGGTTCATTGACAAATACCGTCGTGTGATTTTCCAACAGCTAGTTCACATTTTTTCAAGCCTCATCAGCCTCTGAATCTCGGCTCCTCTAATGTGTGCACTCTAATGTAGGCTGGTCAGTAGGCGTTTAGCTCTGACAATAGACTCAATTACGATTGACATTTGTGCATCAGTGAAGCACGAAGTCAGGATCCGATTAGCCTAATTCAGCTAACTGAGAG
>LUCM01011565.1:0-11855 GCA_008360955.1 Fasciolopsis buskii
GCTTCGGTATTCCCGTTGAAGATTATTCGTACACCACGTTGACCCACACACACAGCTTGAGCTGCTTCGTCTCCTGAGGTGTGCAGAATATATCTTGACGAAATATTAGGCGAAGTTAGCACAATTACTCTACTCGCATTTTGACTTCGTGTTTCACTCACGCAGCACACATCTATCGAAAGTGAGTTGGCTGTCAGAGCCAAACAAGCTTGTTTGCCAGTCTGCATGAGTGCTCACATTGAAGAAACTGAGGTTCAGAGGCTGACGAGGCTTGAGGAAATGTGAGCTAGCAGGCTGGAAACCACTTGCTACACTGTTAGACAATGAAACGTTGCAAGTTTCGAGCATGCTATTAGTGGGAGGATAATGGGTAGGTAGAGGGTGCAAAGGGAAACAGTTGGGTTGGATAAAAGGAAGAAACACCTCTTATTGTTAGATGTGTTGAATCATTGTTTCTGTATCACAGATGGGTACAGACAGGTCTCTCAGTTTAAGATGGTACGGGTGTGTCACGTGGATAACAGTTGACAAAACTGGGTCAAGAGTGCGAAACTCGCGCTAATCAGCCAAGGGTGACCGACTAGTAACTGCTCTCTAAGCTGACGAAAATTGTTGAGAATAGTCTAGAAGTGCCAAGAACTAAAACTGAAAAAACAAACCTTAAGTGATGCAAAAGTAAAACACTGAATTTAACGAACATGCACGCTTCATCTACGTTGAAATTCATTGAAAATTTGAAAGCGACCAAATAATGCTCGGAATTACTAACTTGGGTGGAATTCCACTTGGCCGGATCTCGAGGAATATTGTTCATCTCCATCAAACGTCGATAATGATTGTCGGACACCCACCGATTAATATTATCGAAGTCGTATGTCCTTGGTAACACTGGTAAGACTGTCCCAATGTTATGTACAGACGTCGAATAAGGAGAAGCGGAATTTAGATCGTCTGAATTTGTGAGGTCCGTGTCAGGATCCACGTTATCTACTTCGTCCTTCGGTTTTGATTGACCTGGATTGGTCTCTGGAAGTCCTGTCCCACCGGCTGCGATATCTGCAGCTGCAGCTGTTGCAACAGCAACCAACAGAGGAGAAATACATGGTGGTTCTGGACTGGAGTTTGTCCCGTGTGATCCTGTCTCAGAACTGGTCACTCTAGATTCATCCAAACGAGGTGTGATCGCATACGAGCCCTGCAAACGTATTGAGTGAATCAAAGATTAGCTATTAGGATAAAGACGAACTAAAGATATTTGCACGCATTCACAGATGCAGATACATAATTTGCTTCAAAACATTATTCTGAAAGCTACTGAGAATGGGATCAAGTATACATTTATCCATCAGGTGAGACTGCATAAGGTTCATAAAACGGAACAATCGGGATAGACCATATTATTTTTTACGGAAAATACAGAAAGGGCGTTTCTTAAAAAACTAAATTGCCTGGTAGATGTTACTCGTCATGTACGAACATGCAGCGTGTATGGCTGGTGAAGTAGACGTGCAAGATCAATGACTATTCCAGAAAGCCACGACGGATGTATCGATTAAGAGTTTATCCTGTAAGATTTCAGAGCAGGGACGCCTTCCGCTAGCTTAAGATAGCAATTTCCCATAACATGGAGATAGCATTTGATCTAGCCGGTCGTGCTACTGTGATGCTGCTTCCTCCGGAAGAATGCCCCGGAGAAGCTAACTTCTCCTTTTCAATCCCACTATAATAACTTCACACAACCACCTCATAACATTTGGCATCATAAAGAAGCTGTTCGGGAACTGGCAAACGAAAACTCGTTTTGACATATCCGACATGCAAACCATTTTACAGGAAACGCAATCCTTAGAAGGTCGACAGGAAGTTACTGGACGAAGTGGTCTGGCCCATCAGGCTGGGGCTTGATTTGAGCTAGCAAGTCAGTAAGCTCCGTTCGGCATCGATCGTCGCGTAGGATAATCAAGATCGTGACGCCCATTGTACCGCTCGGGGTGGCACGCGATAAGGATGTGTTTGATCAGAGTTTTAAAGATGGGTTAACGTTAACTGCGTTGTGGATGACACTTTCAAGGCAAAAACTTTGGATCAGGGTTACCAGAGAAAAGCCTTCTATGGAATGGGCAATCGTAAACTATCGTTCATCCAAATAAATTCCGAGCTCTTTCTGCAGGGTGCCGCTCTAAATTCCGTTTCAAGAAGTTTTCGCGCACTACTTAAGTCTGTTCTCAACTCACTTGGCTGCCTTTATTGTTCCTATGGTAAACCAGATAGAGCAACAAGATGTCCCACCTGAAACTTGAGAATTTTCAGGCAGATGTGTGCTGTTTCTAAAACGCGTGAAAGGGGTCTCACTTCCATAAACGCTTATCAATCCGGATACAACTTCACTCTGTTGCTTCGCTCTCTGCATGTCCCGGTTTAGAATGTTTGTGGTTAGGATGGCCCTGAGATTGCACTAAACGAGACAGCCGAGCGTTCAACTCCCGCACTGAAAGTTATACTAGAGAAACTTTCACTTATCCAACCCCCATATTTGAGCAGCCGAGGTACAGTTCGTGCTCACGGTGATCTTTTACCTGAGTTCGCCATGTGAACTGGTGTCCGTTAAGGTTGCCACATTCCTCCATTTTTTTCTCAATTTTGTCAATGATATGGTTAGGGAGAGGATAGTGGCACAGACAGGAAAACTGCCTGACTTCGAACATACGGAAGATGTTGTGCAACTGAGTTCTTGATTGCCTAAACGACAGTGTAGGTACGTTTGAAACAAGCTTTCCACCTTAAAAGTGTAAAGTGCCGTTCCAGATCTGGAATGACTCGAAGCCGAACACTGTTCTTATAGGGAAAATTGCTGGGTGAGGTGGACAGCATCAGTTGATTGGGCAGATACATTTCACAGCGGTCGTACATCAAAGGAAGTGCCTTCAAACACGTGCCTTGTATAGTACTCGCGAAAGATACCTGCGTGAAAATCAAGCAGGTTTCCATCCCGGTCAGGGTTGTGCTGACCAAATTTTTACTTTGCGACATCTTAGAACATAAGCACATATTTCGTACATCCACGATTTCTGTCTTTCTGGATTTGAAAGCGGCATCCGATTAATTCGATCGAAGTCCTTTGGCACTGCCTCTCATTGAAATGCGTGCCACGGAAATTCATTTCACCCATCCAATTTTTGTATCCAAACAGCCGAAGCCGAGTTCACGCTTACGGTGATGTTTCATCCGAACTCATCACGAAAAGTGGTGTTCGTCAGCGTTGCTCTATTTCACTTTTCTTTCGTGACTTTGTCATTGAGATGGTTGCAGGCATAGCCCTATCCCTATATGACCATCGTAGCATTGACATTTGCTCAGATGGTGGCAATCCTGTTGTCATTTCCCATCGAATCAGAATGATTGAAAAAGTGCGTTTGTGGTTAGTCTGTTTGTATGTGTTGACTACTGCAACATTCACATCTCTTTCCGTCAGTTTAGGTTCACTCTGGGGGAAAGGCAGTGATCAGTTAGGCTTACCTTGGTATTTAGTGTTGAACGATGATGGTGATGCCCAGACATGAATCTGCTTGACTTCGAATAAGCGGGCGATGTTATGCTACCAAGTGAAGGTCGATGTAAGTGGCAAATTTTTCTCGATCCTCTAGACGGTAGTGTGCGTGTGTTTGGTAAGCGTTTTGCACCTTCGACGTGTAAAATACCGTTACATGACTGGATTGGCTCAAAGCTGGACCTTGCTCTTGCAGAGGAGCAACCGGATGAGGTGGACAGATTTAGTTACCTGAACAGTTGTATTTCACCTGGCGGTGATGAAGTGTCTTAGCGCATACAGAAGGCCTGATTGATATTTGCCAATTTGAAGCATGTGTGCCGTCGATGTGACACCCCGTTGTCGATCAAAGGTCGAGTATACACAGCAGCAGTGACGTCAGGTATTGCTCTACGGCTCCGAAAGCTGGCCGTTGACAGCAGAAGAGATGCAAAGACCTTCGGTGTTTGAACACCGTTGTCTTCACAGAAATGGTAAAATATGATGGGCACATTTACTCAGCAACTCATAAGTTAGATGTAAGGTTCTGGGTCTTAGAGTCCAGTCTTTAGAGCAGGTACCGAGTCACAATAGATGGTTGGGTCAGACTTATTTTGTGCATGCCCACAGAACGACTGCCCTGTTGCAGGCCGTTTTTTTCAGGCAGACAATGTTTGGCAGATGGGCCGACGTTGATATAACAAAACGGCATGAAAAAATTAAACTGGCTGGTGTAGGTCCGGTAGGACTGGTGGGTTATGGTCCACGAAATTACCCGGAGTGATTGAACGTAATGGGTGATATGGCCCAAAGTTGAATTCGGTGAAATTCTTGCACTCGAATCTTTTCTGTTCTGCATAACTGTTCAACTTGTTTTACAACTGATCTTTCACTATTCCTGATCTTGTTTTTTCTTAAGTAAGTGGTAGAGGTGCAAACCAAAACTGGAGCACGTTGGCAAATAGTTAACGGTCGCGAAGCCTGAAAAGTGACCATCTTTCATCTACCCGCTAATTGTTATCTACCCACTACGTTAAACCCCATCGGTTGTTTTCTTCTTATCGCACTTCTTACCATACAAGCATTAACATCGATAGCGAACGTTGTGTTGACAGTGAATTTTAGGACATTGACCCTGAACATACCTCATATCTGCACTTCAGCAACTGTTGTATTTAATGGTTCCAAAGCCTATGTTGTTTTAAAGTCTTTGAAACAAGATCAGTCCCCTCCCTATGTCTTTTGATACGGCCTACTTTGCACGCTCCATTTTTCTTCTTGGTTTATTCATTCATCATCATCACCATCATCATCATCGTTCAGCGTTAAACAGCAAGGCAAGCCTCAACGACCACTGCATTTTCCCCAAAATTACGTTTCTATAAAAAGAGTGAATATCCAAGGGGAACAGGGAGTGGACCTTCACACGTAGGAACACATAAGACGCTGTTGCAGCCAACACACGGAACAGTCTAACTGTACAAACGCACAGTTTTGCAATCACTCTGATTCGATAGAAAACGACAACACAATCGCCATTGTTCACAGCTTATTGCTATATCCTTCAATGTCTCCAGCCAGCTAGTTGACCCCCATCCATTAGTTGTTCACCACGCTGATCTTTTTTCATATCCCGCCGCTACCATAATTTTCTTTTTCGTTTAAGACTCTTTTACTCCAGCTTTTTGCTGAATAAAGCTTAATTTTGCCCCGCACTTCAATAATGCAGTCCCGTTCAGAGTGGAGGTTCGTTTGCTTGTTTTTCCTGACCAGATTCAACGAAAGGCCTTCCGCCAGATCAAAGAAACCAATCCAACATTCAATCTGGAATCTCTAGCCAATAGGCCATTTATTTTTGCTACATATTCATGCATTACCGTAATGGAAAGGGCACGTTCCATGGCTGGCAGGGGCCAAAACACGCGTAAAACAGGGAGGAGGGAGGGATGAAAGTCCTGACCTGAAGCTTGGAGTGGGATAGAACCAGATAATGTCTGAATACGTCAGATGTGGTAACTAGCCGAGGAACACCGAATCGCCACTACTTCATTATGGTTTTTCACCACTGTTTTGGTTTTGCTCATCAGAGCTTGCCTCGGCAGTTTCTTTATTGCAACTTTTTCCGACCCATTTCTTAACACAAGAAGTTAGTCCCCTTTAGCAATTTCCCGTAGCTAGGTGTCATTCTTATTCCCTCGGGTTGCAAAATTGGAAAATTTCTTCGCATTGTGCTTCCTTCCAGTTGCAAACTCCTTCTATAAAGAAGTAGGATCCATAAACAAGATCTCGTGAATTTCCCCCTATTTAGTCTTCACGTTATATTATACCCACCGTGGAATGAAAAATAAGATATTCATACCTGAAATGTGTTTGCCGTCAAGACTCCGGGATGGCTCAAGCTCGGGAAATTTGACTTAGATGAATATCTCGATTGATTTTGATCCAAATGCTCTGGAATCTGGATATCAACTACGTTTAAACGTATCGGATATCCCCCATGAGCTGTTTTTATTTCCAGGAGTAGTTGAACGAGGCCAGAGATTTCAACACAGTGCTCTACTAGTGGAGATTCACCACGGAGCTGCGGAGAAAAGATGTTACTCGAAACCGAAAGCGGTTTTGCAGACACCCACCTTGATTCGGTCCTGTAAATAAAACTGACAATCGGATAGGCAGACTCCTAGACGTTGTTCCAATAGCTCGACAACATCATACAAAGTCTGTTCTACCGAAACTACAACTTTGACTCGGTTATCGACCAACGCACTGCGTTGACTGTTGGGTGTACTTTTAGAGTACCACAAGTAGTCTGAAGAATTTCCGGCAATTGATTGAGTATCCCATTCGGGGCAGGATACGTGAGATCGCTGAAGTCTTCTGCTGGCCAATTTAGACATCACAACGAGCGTAATACATGCTAAACGCACTGAAAAGGAAAAAATAGATATATACCTTCAAAGTTTGTCACAATATTTTTCAAATTGCACACTGACAACCAGGTACTAGGATAAGAACCTACAGTGAATTGAAGTGGAACACGACAAGGATGCAACAACAGCAGAATAAATGTACCGTAAACAGAGCATTAATAGAAGCCAATCAGTAGTAAGTAATGAAAATTACTTCCCGTTCTTTTACCTTACAGCTTGGGCTACCGCGCAAACGTCATAAAACACCGCACAGGAATGCTGCAAACACACTGCTTACGCGTACAAATTGTTCGGCTCCTTGTCAGCTGATTAATGCCCGTTGGTTTATCGATTTATGCTTACCGATAGCTATCGCTCGATGTCAGTGAACCTGCCCTCATACATTCAGTAAGCGACAAGCTCGGTGGTCGATTGTTTTGCGCTTCGCAGTAGTGGGTTCATAACCATTATTTGGCGGCGGGAAATGGGACATCGATCTGAACTCATCAGAATGTTACAGCATCAACAACAGTCACTACAGGAACAAGGTCAGAAAAATTGAATTACTAAAAGTATGCTTTACTTCTGGAAATATTGCAAACAACGACCAATCATTCTTAACAAGGTTGAAGGCATCGCTAGCTACCAGTAAACAGGAATTCAACCATGACGCAGAAAATGGCATCACCTTCACATCATGGTAAAAGTGATTTGGAGAAGTCTTCCTGGCGGACGGAGACAGAGTCCGTTTGGTTATGCACAAATCGGGACTACCAGAAGAGCCACAACATTGAGATTATATTTCATCACATCACCCCTGAGAATTTTCTCCAGAAGAAACTGCACAAATTAGCACGATATTCACATGAGACAACTGTAACAAGGTAACCATAAAACAAGATGAGGAACTGCGTCTAAGCTGACTCTGCCAACAAGAATGTTTTAAAAGGGAAGCAATCAAACATGATGAGCTAAAATCATTGGCATTAAAATACGGGTTATCTCAGGATGACGCGGGAATTTGTACGCCACTTCCGCGAAGCTGGAATCTTCAGAACAGTATACCGCACAGCAGTTAACCGTTGACTAATTAAGACTCCTTACTTACAGACCTGATTCGAAGATAACAAAAACCAACGACAGCTGAACCAAACAAGGTGCACACAAGATCTCCAACAGAAATGGAAATGAAACAGATCATTATCATCGTTCAGCGTAAAACAACAAAACAAACCTCAACGACCACTGCATTTTCCCCAAAATTACGTTTCTATAAAAAGAGTGAATATCCAAGGGGAACAGGGAGTGGACCTTCACACGTAGGAACACATAAGACGCTGTTGCAGCCAACACACGGAACAGTCTAACTGTACAAACGCACAGTTTTGCAATCACTCTGATTCGATAGAAAACGACAACACAATCGCCATTGTTCACAGCTCACTACCATATCTTTCAATGTCTCCAACCAGCTAGTTGACGAGTCTCTCGGATCCCAACCATGAAGACGTGAGACACTCACTTTACCCAAGTTCGCTGTACATTTTCTCATCTCACGTTGCCACGCCATTTGTTGACGTCCACGTGGCTTCTTCCATTCATATGATGCAACGAGATACTCTGAGAGCCCACACCTAGTACTACATTCCTGACTCACATTACTCATTCGGTCACTCCATCCAATCCTAACCATAATACGTAAACATCGGTGGTCGAAAGCCTCTAACCGACGAACACCTCCCACACGAATATTCCATGTCTCGCAGCCGTACAACAGAACCGAGCACACTGCGGCACAGTACACAAAACCTTTCAAATTCAGTTTCACTGAAATATCAGGCTGACGCCACAAGTGCTTCAGTCCAGCGTAAGCTGCTCGAGCCTTTGATATACAAGTGTTTACATCTACTCCCGAGCTTTCATCGTTCGACACAGCCACCAAGGTAGGTGAAACGGTCCACAATCGTTAGTTTCTCTCCATCAAGTGTCAATTTCGGGGCTACAGTAGTCCATTCACATAACAACACATTACACATTGAAGGTGTAAAGCACATGCCAAACCGAGCAACCGACCTCGAAAGTCTACTGCCGAAGTATGCAACGAGTTGCTTGCCTTTCAGACTGTGTATATAGATATGTCACTGCTTTTGAAATGAGTTAGGCTCCGAAGTAGCAACATCTATCCAAAGTTTTTACTGAAGTTGATTTACAGAGGTAGTAGTGGATAACCCGGTAGAAGCAATGTTTGCTGTCTTCAGCGCACCCATTTTACTGTTTCTCATGCTGTTTTTAACGGGGCATGAATTTAATAGTGCTGTCGCATAGCACTCACGCCTCCAACCTCGGTTTTTGGCCACTTTTCTCTAACCGAAAGCAATCTTGATTTCTTGGACTCCCACAGCATCATTCTAATCCAAAGTCGAAGTTAACTTCTTCATGCCTCTTGCTAAGTCGTGACCTAATCATCGCGTCGCATCTTCCATTCTTCTGAGGAAACGCTTGGAAAGGCAGATGGTACAAAGCGTACACAAAAATGACCTAAACAACAGAGGCTGTGTGGAACGAATACCTTGATCAGAAGACGACGACTGTTCGCCAAGAACACGGGGACGCTCCACGTCGTGGTTCATCCAATGTTCTCACCAGCTAATTAGTTATCGAATACTTATGGCTGACCAGCACGAAAAGCGAATGCAAACACGGGCTTTTATCAATCCCGCAAGGGCGCCTGGAACGTTTAAGATGTGAAGCACATACTCAATCGCCGAACGATCCAATGCGAGTTGAAAGGCCTCTGTAGCAGCACTCAGCAAGGTGACGTCATCAGCGTACTCTAAGGAAAGGACTCCTTTGGAAGACTTTAACCGCCGCCGTTCACTAGACCAAACGACTTTACATAGAACATGTTCAGTAACAGTCAAAAAGAACCTATTGGAAACTACTGGTCAGTCTTGTCTAACTCCACAGAAAACGATAACGAAGAGCCTTGAGAGCAAGTCATAGACCGTAACCCGACCTCATAAGGCGCCGCAACTTTTTGAGGACCGGCAAGCACTTATCCTGTTGTTCGTTCCTTAGTCAACACAGCATCATCGTTCAGCGTTAAACAGCAAGGCAAGCCTCACTGACCGCTGTCTTTCCCCAGAGTCACACGTCTACATAAAAAAGAGTGAATACCCAACGGGAACAGGGAGTGGACCTACATAGGCGGGAAAAGATAAGATGCTGCTACAGCCAACACATGGAACAGCCTAACTGTACAAACGCACGTGTTTTCAATCATTCTGATTCGATAGAAAATGACAGCACGATCGCACTGTTCAACGTTCACTGCATAATCCTTCAGTGTCTCCAGCACGCAAGTCGACGAGTCTTTCGGACCCCAACCACGTAGACGAAGGCGTGAGACACCTACTTTACCTAACTTCGCTGTACATTTTCTCATCCCACGTTGCCACGTCATCTGTTGGCCTCCACATGGCTTCTTCCATTCCTTAGTGAGGAACACAAAATAAAGGCACGGTATGGAGACGAGTGTTCGTCATACGCAACACAGTGACCCCAACCAGCGTAAGTCTACTAAGTTTCATACGCTGAAACAAGCTATTCCTCAGAAGTGGCACCAATACCAGATTTCCTAACCTCAACTATTACTTCACCCGGTCGCACTCCATCCAATCCTAGCCATACTACGTAAACATCGGTTGTCGAAAACCTCCAACCGACCGAACATCGCCCACACGCAATAACTACCCGTCTCGCAACGTATAACAGAACTGAAACGCACCTTTGCGGGCCCAGTACACCACGACCTTTCAACTTCAGTGAAATATCAGGCCGACCGCACAAGTGCTTCAATCAGCGTAAGCTGACACGACGACTTGGATATTACGCATACTTGCCTCCAATCCCGAACACCATACGTTAGACAACGGCAGCTTACCGAAGCGTAAGGCTGAAACGGTCCACAATCGTCAGCTTCTCATCCGCATCCAGTACTCAAGTTCGGCGCTGCTTAGTCGTCCAGTCTGCAACAGTACTTTGCACTTTTAAGGGTGCAAAAACCATGCCAAACCGAGCAACCGAGCAACCGAGCAACCGATCTTGACAGTCTATCTAGTGCCCGTTGTACACGGTCCGCAAGACTCCAACAGCACACTACCATAATGTCAGTGAGCGAGATATGGTGAGGAGGACCTCGATCGCAAAACTATCGTATGTAAAATGACGGGATGAGAGATAAGGTGGGACGATTACCATGGTGACGCCAGGGGGATGAGATCGTTGAGCTATCCCGCCGAGGTTGCACCTACGGTAAGGATCAGGTACGAGTCATCGCCTTGGGAACGCGGAGATTCCGAGATTTAGGTAACGATAGTCTGCCAATAGTAGTGTATTAGTATGGTCGGTTGTGTCGTGGGAGGGTATTGACCGAGAGTCAGTGCAGTTACTGTGCGGAGACGCGAAGACCGACTTTTATATTACGAAGAACGGATGTATGGCGTCTGAGACCGGATGAGCGTCGAGAGATAACCGGTTCTATCCAATGGATAGGAAAGAGTAGAGTCCCAGTACGTACTTCTGCCAGAGGGGAGGCGTCCTGCTCAGGCGACAGCTTTTGCCGTTCGTCGGGGCATGCATTGGTCATTAGAACACGGGTCGGTGTAAGGGTGTAACCGTGCCCCGGGATGCGATGGGCCGGGGGAGAGGAGTCGAGAATACATACGCAGCCTGCAGGCTTGGAGTGCTGAAACCAAGGGGAGATGATGTACTGAGAAGGTGGCGCCACGAAATGGCGTTGCGGGAAGTCATGGGACTTCGCGAAAGAGGCGGGGGGGCGGAATGGAGGCCTGGGGAGAGTCTGGCCTGGAGGGAATGGGATGTCAGAGAGGCTTGTGGGACTCGGAGAGAAGACACAACGGGCGCCCGCTGAGTACCCTAAGTAGGTGGGGTGGGGAAGTCGAGGTAGGGGGGTGTGTCGAAGTTGCACTAGAGCTTGGGTGGAGAAGGTGTTAACGAAGACGGGAGAGTGCGCGTTGAGTGAGGCACAACATGCCGGGAGAATCGATTAGGTGTGAGCTGCCGTAAGGGTGGTGTTCCGACTAAGGCGCGGCAGGCGTGATTAAGTGCTGCTACGGGAGGCGAGGAGTCGTGGAGATGGATCCTGATACATCGCGACCTTGGGGGACGCGGAATTCGGTAAGGACTAGCGGGAAGCTAGATAGCGGTTATCGTAATGCGATGCAGGCGAACAGCAGCTGGCAGGGGGGCTGTTCAAGTCATGGGCGTCCGAGAAGGCCGTGGCGAAGCACCATGATGTTCGGCAGATGAAACGTTTGAAAGGGGAAGGAAGCGCGAAAAGGGGCGGTCGCTCGGAAGGTGGCGACTAGGAGCAGGTGCTAAATGTGAGTGGCATCGGG
>LUCM01011566.1:0-47107 GCA_008360955.1 Fasciolopsis buskii
ACCACCAGTGATTCGGTGAACTCTTATCCTAGACAATTTTCACAGCTTGTATCTGTTTTTCTGTCTGATTATTGGCACGTTGCACAATAACACTTTTTAACCACACCTATCTTTTCCACCCCATAGCAGTGTGCATTTATCTACTGTCACGTTTAATCCTGCATTTAACCGCCTCATTATTGTCAGACATTTCGATCAGTCGGTCCTACTTTGATTACCCCGAGAAATAGGTTACATACCTCGGTTGTCCATTCGTGTGTTGCGATCAGACAAAGCAGAAATTGGTGAAAACAATCAAGTAAACCATGTAACGTGACGCGCACTATGGTCCGATCATCACTGTGCCCTCGGATGAATGTACACACAATCAATCAGCCACTCAATCCGCCAACCAGCAGGCAGTTTGGCATAAGCATTGTTCATTAGGTTGAATGAGACGGAGTTCAGGTTGATCTTAGAAAACTTTTCCACTCGGATATTGATATATATATATATCCGAGCTTGGTATGTCTAGCGTAATTCTGCTGTCGTGTGTCCAAACCCACAACAATCTGTTCCATATTAAATCAGTATTTTAAAGCCAAAAAAAATCCTGCAAGTCCATGGATAAATCTGAAGGGAAAGCTACCCAAAGTTTTATTGATCACACGGCATTCTGTATCCTCAATTCGTGCATTTGGTAATAATCTTATACACAAGCTAACTGACTGAAGAGGAAAACTGTGTTGCTAATTAACGAAAAGAATAGCTAGCATTTGACTACGGACTATGTGTGCATCACACAACCGCTCCGCAATAATAACTGATGAAGGGTAAATCGTAATGACATGTTTCTTGGCGGAATGTTTGGTACGGTACACACCTTCGCAACCTCGGTAGAAAAACACGACTGAAACCTCTGGTAAGCTTCGTCCTCCAAATGGAAATAAGAAATAGGGATTTGAAAAGCTTGATTATGTATTGCAAGTTGACAACCCTTACGGCAAATGACCTTCTGTGATCTCCCTTTAAGCTGCTAGGTAACGCGAGCAAATCGAGCAGTTGCTTCGCCTGGTCGAAAAGTACAAATGGCTGCAAAATTTTTATCTAGCTGTAAATGGTATACGCTGATTGAATTTTCCAACCACTGGGCTTCTGCAAATATAGATTTTCCTAGGTGTGAATTTTAAATACGGGGCATGAGATATTGTCGGAAAGTGTTTCCTTAATTAAACACGAACCTACCAATTCCAACTTCCTGATGCATGTGAATTTAGTGAAACAAACTGGCAATCTGTGAAACAAGACTTCTTTTCGACTTACGCAAATGTTTTCGAAACACGGTGATATTATATTACTAGTAACCTGTTTGCCTGCTAATTAGTCTCCTAGCTGTAAATATGCATTCCAAAGTGAAGGTCCTTTACGAACTCCATATTAAAACTAGAAAGTTTTAAATTCCTACCTAGCTTCACTTACTGTCATGGGCAAACAACAAACTGACCAAAGTTCACTGACTACTTGGACAGCTATGCGGCTTATTTTTCATCTAGTGTAGAGCCCACACAAAAGTAGCTGGTCTTCCACTAATGACTAAACCGGATCAAAATTTTCACTCTTTAAACTTTGCACCTTAATTCAAATTTACTTCAGATTGATAACCTCGTTCAATATCAAGTCACAGGCCTGATTAGGAAATATTCTAGCGTATCAAAAGGGATTATTTTGGCTTTTTGTACAAGATTAAATAGGTGGGTTGCAGAATTCATCTGAGCAATGAAAATTGCTTCAGCACCCTGATTTTGGTCGGACAGGATTACGCTATTCTCCGTTTGAAGTTCTAAAGCCTAAGAATTACGCTAATAATTATGAACCTCGTTGAGTCAAAACTGATTCTTTTTTTCACTCGATTTGAAGATATTCGTGAGCTGGTGTTGTCACCTTAATGTTGGAACCTTCACCATTTCGGATATCATGATCGTCTATAATGACCACCACATAACTAGTGTTCTCCTTACAATTGTTCTACGTTCATCTCGGCTGATGACGAGACATATGCGTGACCCGAAAGGCTAATGCAGTCACAACCGAGCGCTGAAAACTTAATGTTAATTAAACAACATTCACAATCTCAGTCTCGGAAAATGAAGTCACGTCGATTTATGGTTGTCCGACATGCACACAGTTCTAAGCATGAAATGAACTCTTGGTATTTCCACCGAAATCAACGAATGAAAATATTGTGTCCAGAAACTCAATGCTCCATGTGCCGCAGTAATCGTAAATGCTACGGTATGAACAACACAAAGTTATTCACAGATTTCTTTTGCCGGCGTTGTGGCTACTGTGAGAAGTATTTCTCCTGACGAGCTAGTATTACGAGTTATTTTGTATTGCAACCAGGTTTAATTTGCAAGGACGTTAGAAGAGAAAAGAAAACAGAAATGAAACATGAAAATGAACACTACCAAATTTGAATTAGTTAATTAGTCAGTCCAATGCTCGTTTATCGAGAGATGTCAAAATTAATTCGTGCGATTTTTAAGTCATTACAGAACAAATGTTTCGATAAACCTTTGGTAAACTGGAATGAAAGTGCGAACGAAAATAATGGATTTGCAAAAAGTATTTTGATTTCTTCCACTTTCTGTCCTCATTACCTAGAAGCCGAAAACTTTCGAAGTTAAGAAACTTTTTTATCCAAGGTGAATAATATAAATGAGGGCCTTATGGATCGACGTAAACGATACGCGGGTGGACTGTGGTGCAATGGTCAGTCGGCATCGATGCGAATCTTACTTTCAAACCTTTGGCTAACCCGTAGTATGTATATATATATATATATATATTACTTGAATGCATTAGTATTATGTCCGAAGCAAAGTAAATAACCATGGATATCAGGTGAATTCTTAGTGAACTAAGCGATGTCACGGTATTCGGCGATCACCCGACCCAGCATCAGATAATTAGCATTAGCGATGCACGGTTTAAGAAGAAAAAACTGCCCAGGTAGCATGCAATTTATTAGCCAGTTGCTTTGGAGCCTCTTACAAGTCATTGTTTTGGTTTCCTTCGAATCCTACATACATATATAGGTTACCAGCAAGAATATCCCGATTTCAGTGGATGAACTGGTAATGACAAGATGATAAGGAATCACTGACGAAAAAGAACTCACAAAAAAGGCAAACTTATTTAGGCAAATATTTGCAAATTTGCAATAAGGTGAAAACTGAATGTGTCATGTCTAATAATTTAAAGAAAATGGTGAAATTTGCGTTGCAAATGTTATTTGCTCTCATTGGAATGCAAAATGAACGACAGCTAACGTGAGCTTTACTCTGGTAGGATTCCATTGCTCAACGGCACAGCAAAGTCAGAATAGTTGATGTAACTCTATCCGAAGTGAATTCAAATTTCGGTATAAATCAATGAAAAACAATCGGTGTAAATGAATTGAAATATAGTAACCTTTCGTCTGAAACGTTAGAAGCATGCATGAGTGCTAAATTCATTTAAGAATCCCAAGCTGCTGGAGATGTAAGCTAGATTTTAGTCAAAATATAATGGAAGGGTGTGTGATTGAGCGGGAATACACCGGGTATGGATACCCGACAGGCAATAGGTGCTACACAGATCCTATGCTTCCGGGAATTATTTTTTCCATCCATCCGTAGATCACGTAAAATACTAGCAAATGAATTTCCAGGGGACGTGTCCTGTTTAGACTGTAAAAAGTCAAGCACAAAAATTTAGCCGTCGAGGCTGAACTAGCCACCAATGTTCAAGACCAAGCTCATGTAGAACACTGTCCGATAAAATAGCATCAAATTTGTTTTTGATGAAATTATCCGGATTGGGAATGAAACGCTTGTCAAAATGCACCCCTAAAATTTTTCCCTAAATGCTCCCAAATGTTTCAGAGGCGCATCAGATGGAGAGGATTTGACCGTCCCGGGTAGACATCCAATCTCAAATACATTCCGCCAACGATCAACCTATCCCGGTCAGTATCGCTCTCATTTTTATGTTTTGCTTTAATTGTTCTAGTGTATAATTAACTACTTTTCAGAGCATTCATAAACGGTAGAATACACCAAAATCATTCTTTCATCAGCGCCACTGAAACTCCAATGCCGCCCGCTAGTTTGCTGCAAGCAACCCATAATTTCTTTTCTCTTCCGAATATCACCTGAAACCATTGCAAAGATCGAGGAGTTAACTCTGGATTTTTGTCGAAAGCTAATCGGGATTTGACTAAATCGACAAACTGATTTTCTTCCACAATCAACGAAAACATTCTCATGTTAACATACTATGAGCAATTCAAAAATTTGTTTCGAAAAGTCGTGTAATTCGCCGTAATTTATATTCATGTACACCAACAGGCTCGCTTGCTCGAACGAAGCATGATATTAAAATAATCCTAGTATTTGCAATCCGAAATTAATTACTTCATAATCGGGTAGCCGGTGGCCAAGCAGATAAGGCCGAAGCGAAGGTTGCGGGTTCGAATCTTCCCACCGCCGACCAACGTCCCAACTTGGCAGTCCTCTGTAAGCCGCGGCCCCTTTCCTAATAAATGATGTGCATTGTTATTTCATTAATAAAGGAAGCAGAAGATAAAAAAATTTCACGTCAGCCGTGATTTACTAATCGTTTCTGACCACTTCGTTGTCCCTGGCGGAATCGTAATGTGTCCTGGATGACCGTGGTGAGGCTTAAAATGAAGTTCTTGTATCTTTGGGTAACACCAGAAAACACGGACTATTGCCATAGGGCTTCGTGATTTGCTCCTGGATGAAAAGAATATAAACCCAAGTAGTTTGTTCTTTAGGTTGCAGCATGCTAGGGGGGAATTATCCGTATGGCTATATTTTTCTGAATTTCGATGACCTGTGTATTCCCCCTGTTTCACCAGAGGACAGTCTTTTTGAATCCATAAGCCTGCTTCTTCCCAATGATTACCATAACGCATACGTGGAATTTTTCTTACGAAGATAAATCTTCAATTACTCCTTGAAAGTCTACAAGGCTTTTCACAAGAGACCTTCTGAACCAAGCGCGTCTTTCTTAATCACCTGTTTGAATTTCTCGCAAGGGTTCCCTAAGATTTGAGACGTTTCGCCTCATTTCATTAGGCTATTTCTTCAACTTCAAATAGTTATTTCCAACAAAAACCTCTCAGATTCCATACTGTCCCCGTGGCCGAAAATGAAAGATGAATCAAAATCGGATACTTCACAAAATTCAAGTTTTCCTTCCTTCTTACTTTAACTGAACAGCGCAAGGTTTCTATGGCAAGTTCTGATTTAATCCAATCCACCATAAAATGTCATCAAACAGTGCAGATTAAAACGGTGGAATACTACATAATGCAACTTACTGGGAAATCATGAATAATAAATATTCATACCAGGAGAAGACGCTGCCTCAGTCACACTTTACTTGACACGTTAAAAGCTCCGAGTTAACGAATAACAGCCAGAAGGATTAACATTGAATGGGGTCACTGAAAACGGTACAATCATGACAGTTATGTTGGAAATCGGGAGAAACTCCGAAGCAAATGCTTTGTCTCATTTACATCTTTGGTCTAAACATTCACTCGTGGCTTATGGTCAGAAGCACCAACAAATAGGTTGCCACTTAGGATGCCCAAATGAGGCTACAACTGCCTCGCCGTTTTAAGTCCCTTACAGACGTCGTAATCGAACTCGAAGCGTGCAAAGAGTGTGAACCGCGTTGTCTAATACAGGCACAAACTCTCGAAACGCCGCACCAGGGTAAAACAAGTGTGATAAAAGGATGCGGATATGTATGAAAAAAAACTTTTATGGTTGTTTACAAATGACAAAGATATCTCTAAACAGAAATCACATGATAAGCATTTGAATTCGGGTACCTGTGCAAGCCGTTTTATTATGTTCATGGTTTTACTCAGCGTTGGTCAATTTGGTCCTACCGATTGGTAAAATCAGCTCCAAATAGACTGAGTAATTTGCTTCCACTAGCCCCATTCTAAATCCAGTGGCTTCGATTCTCTAAATCAAACCTATTTCAGATCTAATTTACTTCCAACGGTTCACGTTTGCGGAAAGCAGCAGAGTAATTCAGGAAACATTTTATCCAAGTCTCTATTTTTCGGATGCTTATGATAAGCGATTTACGGTCATTATCTAGTTAATATAAAATGTGATATGGACGGAAATAACAAGCGTTTTCAGGCAGAAAAACCATGCCCACGGTTACCGACGGCTATTTTCAAATTCTATCACTCACTTTGAAGACGTGCAACCGCAGAACCTTAGTAGTAAATGCGGAGTGTCTCAAACGCAATCAAAGTCCAATTCCTGATATACTCTTTCGGCAAGGGTGCACATTTTCCCTCAAAATATACAAGCCTTGCACGGAATCTTGATTTGCTCGACTCGAATGATCTGCTGCACCCAAAATCCGCAACGTTGTCAATTGAACAGGCTGTCACGTGACTGGAAGTTTTACTTCTTAAAGACAGGATAATTAACAGGAATTCCGTTGTTTAGTACTCGCCGACGACCGTTTTCAGCAGCCATGACATGGGGTAAAACAGATCTATTTCTTAGTTGAAATCATAGTTTATGTCAAAATTCATCACATGTTATTAGGTCACCTTATTAGGTTATACAGCTGACAAGCGCCATACACATTTTCGGTATAATTTGTTCGAAAATGTATGCATATTCTGATGCACACAATGACTGATATTGACAGATCCAGTGTGCTGAACGATATCCAACGAATTATTAACGATAAAACGAATGGTAATGCCCATTTAAAGGTGAAAACAGACTGTGGAATTTTGAAAACTTCTCTGACACGTCTCGGGTTTCCAACTCATGATTGAATCTGTGATTCAAGATAACAGGATTCTCAGTGGCAGTGCAAGTTGTTTTCCATTTTCCAGTTATCCCAATAAAAAATTACATTGGTCTTTTAACCATTATTTCATAAGAACTGAGCGATGGTCGGATATTTCATTTCACCTTATCAGCGTTTTTCTAGAAAGCATTTCTAGTTCACCTAAAAATTAAATGGCATTTCCTGTTTCATATTCCAACGCATATCATATTTGAGTCTGACATTATCAACTCCTCTTTGTCTACGCATCACATGACAATTTCACTCGTAATTTGATTCACGTGGGCATTATTCACATAAAAAATATTTCATTTGCATATCCACCCACTGGTTAAAATCTCATTTCTTCATCACCTCAGTTTGTAGCGGGCAAAAAATCAGTCACGCATTTACCTACTAAATATGGCATGCAAACGGACCGTAATGACTGCACTAGTCAAGCCCACACTAACTTGACTGAATGTACTAGAGAAAACCAATGGCACGCACTGGAACATTTGAATTTATTGAATGACAGCAATAGATAAAGTGATCTCGCGTCAACGGTGATTAGTTTATGAACCAGTACAGTGAACTACGATTTCGACTCCTTTATACATCGCACCATCATATTGGTCGATTCTTTGCTGCTGGCATAAGAAACCCGTGGCAGGATCTAAAATAGCACCAAATATTTTCCACATATGGCTTTTTAAACTTAAAACCTATCTCTATAGGTATATTTTAAATGTTCAACGAGAATCGTGACCAAGAGGTTCACTCACCCTGGGCTTTGCTGAGTCAAACACGTTCAGACTGCCTTAATTTGCGTAATCATATCTTTGAGCTACGGACAGCGTAGCCCACTTGTTTACACTAATTATTCCCAAATGCCCGGTTGTTCAGTAACGTGGAAATTTGTATGAAGCATTAGGGTATATGTATCTCCAAATATCGAGCACAAATGGAAATCTGCAAGCTTACGTAACCACGGTGCCCAGATAAGTTAATGAGACCCATGCACATGAACTGAGGAACGCATGAAATTCCGACCGTTAATGAAGCCTTTTTCAATGTACGCAGTAGCTGACAGACGACTGAATAATATCTATTCACACGGATAACTCATAAAGTGAGTTGGCCTAAAGCAATGAATTCACGAACGTGACAGGTGCATCTGAAATGTTCTACACTCGTCTCTTCGGTGGAAAAGCTTTTCAGTATGGCAAGAAAAAAGACGGTAACTATGACAGGGTCTGCGAAGGCAAATGTCTCATTTTTTATTTCACCCTAAATTTTAAGCCCATCTTTTGGTCTAGCAAACAAATTATTTTATGTCAACCGTTCTTTATCACCATTTAGTTGGATCCAACTCCTCGAATCGGCCTTATCTAGAAAGCACGTAAAATGGGAAACGACTTTTAGAACTGAATGTCTAAAACAGTCACTTTTTGAGGCTGCTACGCAAGTCTTCTACTTTGTTTTGGAATATGCTGTGAGTGCACGTAAAGTTATCACAATGCCAAATATATTAGGTATCATTTTACATCTAATTTGTTATTCTGAAAACGTTTACACATTATTCGTCTACCGTCCGCATTCTCTCATGAACCATTTCACTAATTCGAGACGACACACTAACTAAACTATTTAGGACTTTCTCAAAAGTGACAAAAACTAGTGAATTATGCTCCGCGTGGTTTGCTCTCGGCCTAACTTAGACCTTTTGAGTGCACCGAAACGCTTCCCTTGCTACAGACGACTAGTGTGGTCGAGACCTTCTCAGTAGAACGCGTAAATAAAATGTAAACGTTTCACGTCAAATTCGATCGAAACAGTTTATCGTGTTATTAAATGTGACAAGTGTCAAATGTTTCTGTACAACCAACTGCCTGCGATTGTGCAGAAAATAGTGATGAGTGTACTCAAAGGTCTGGTGTTATTTTTCAACAAATCTTCAATGTCCAGCTACCTCTTATGGTGTCTGGCTCATAACCCGAGACCCCAATTCTCAACCCCGTTGAAGACATGACGGAAGCTAACTGCGGATGTGTTCAAACAAGGAGAATGACAGCTACAATGTGTGCATTTTAAAGACATATAGGGTATTGATTATAGTTGCTCGATTACGCTGGAAGCAAATCAACTATCATAGTGTTTTAAAAGTAACTCGAGTGAGCACTGTTCAGAGGTCGTCACTAGTTAAGTACCCATTTTTGCTACTGACGAAGGTTTTCTGCTCAATATATCTGTTCTATTTTACTGGTAGGAGATCACGGGGTTTCGCAAAGTTGAACACCATGTGATATCTACGCTCACCTGGTCATTAAGAAATCATAAAAAATTTCTGTAGTCTTAGCCATTAGGCTACCGGGCGGCTCCCAGAGACTTTTAAACTTCATCACATGATGGCGTTACACATTGTGTTGCCGATTTGCATGACCGTCGGCTGCTAACACAAAGTAATCAACCGCCAATGATAGATGACTTTCCTCCAGGTAGTCTTAGTACGATGAAAGCTTTGAACATGGTCTGCGGGCCGGGGATACTTGGTCTATGTTATTATTAGGAGTCGACTGATCGGCGCCGTGGAAATCAGTAACGGATGCGCGTAATGTCATTCTGTTGAAGTTCAGCAAACCGCTGAGTACCTGGCAGATAGTGCAGTGATTAAGGTCTCTGATTCACAGTCGTTTCACTCGGGTTCGCGTCCCACTTTGAGTGTGCAAATATGCACTTTCAACGATCCCTTCAAATATATAGAACAACTGTATAGTGTTTTTATGGTTCCTTCATGACCAGTTGCTAACAAACAATGTATTATTTCGTAACTTATGTGCATGTGTCTTTTATTTACGTTTTAGCGTTGGTAAGACTTGGACAATTTTTTTCGGCCGAACAAAACAAAAGACCACCACGGTCGCGATACTGATAAACCATCCGATCAATCATCACAGGAATTCCCGAATTCATTGAGCACATTTGCTTGTTCATTGCAAATCGAACGAGGTAAGGTACCCAGGGTTTCTTAATTACAAATATGTGAGGCGGAATAACGATACGCAAAGCTGATTTATGAGTGGGACTTGAAAAGATGCCAGTTTCTAATGGATGGAGGTTGTCGGACTGAAAATGACCTACGAAATTCTAACAGGCATCAGTGAGTCCACCGCACATGTTGCCAACAAAAAACGACACAGAAATTTCGGAAACGTGACTATGGGAAATCACAGAACAGTAAAGGAAATAATAACACTGTGTGAAATTAGTAGCCATTGACTGATTTAGTCTTTCTAGGAGAAAAAAGAGACAAAAATTACTGGAGTTTACTCAGTAGAGAAGAACGAGAAACAAAGCCGAAGGGTGACGAATGATGAAAAACAATGCACTTATTTCACTCTATTGTTCACGACTTTTGTAGCTGAATATGAATTGTTTTCTACCGGATCGCTTATTTAACCGAACGTTGATCGCCCACTGCGGTTGCCATTTGCAAGTTGCTCACACCCGCTTTGCTCGCATGCTCCTGTCAAATATACTGCACTTTTTACCGCTCCCGACTGTCTTTTCGTTGTACCGGTTGAGTGTTTGGGTTGTCAGTATTGCAATCGTACAGAACCAAGTAGGGTTGGTCACAACAGTTAAGGGCAAGGTAAAGTAATACGAGATCCGCGTTAAGACACCTTGCATACCAAATAAAAAAGGAACTAGAATGAACACAGCGTGTGGCTGCTTTTCTCTTGTGGTCACTGAAGTTGTGATTCGCATACAATATACGGTATTACTGAGTCACTCGGTCAAGGGATGACAACCTGCTACAACCCTGAACCCGGTAACTATTGGTTATTTCTGGCTGCTTGTTTATATGACCATACCACTGTGTCCAGAACTGTGACTAAATTCATAGCTGCAGTACAAAAATAGTGAAATGATACTAGTGGAAATGTAATTTTGGCCGATAACGAGTCAAAATCCTCAAAACAATGACTCCAGGTTGAGACTTCCAGGAAATTCTACTTAGATTTTATATTGGCACGAAAGGTGGAGTGCCACGGTTAAGGGAGTTTTCATTTTTGCTTTTCTTTTTCAACAATGGATATTGAATCATCTTATTTTCCACACGTTCATTCCAGTCTCGATGGATCCAAGTATTCTTCAGTTATCATAGATTCCAACGAGGAACCTACCTCAACAGAACCAGTTCGAAGATCCTGTTCTCTAATACACAAGGAAGATCATGATCGCAAATCCCGGAAATTCATTCAGTGTGTAGCGGATGTAATGCCCATGTCCACACACCATATGTGGTTTTAAAAAATCTGTGATCAACTGGGCGTAGGTTTGTGAAAATTACAGTTTAGTTGGCGTTGGTAGTTGACATCTGCTTCCTTCGTTTTTCGAAGTTTTGAGACGGAGTTCCTACGGGTTTATTGTAAATACTCCACGGTTTAACCTAAACAATTTGACCTTACAGGAGCTCAGTAGTTTTGTTATGAAATGTATCTATAATGTGCTTTTTTCTAATTCTTTCCCCTAGTAGCATTTCATATTTTGGTAATAAATTGGCTGATCAACCTACATATTCATGACGATTGCACGCAGACGTGAACTAATATTCTGTTTTGATTGTTTTTTTCCTGGAAATTAGGAGTTTAACTCCACATAAATTGATGCTCGGGAATGATTGAGTTTGAATGATTTCAATGCGTCAGTCAGTAATCGTTGTACTTTGTACTTCTATTGATTAGTCTCCATCTGAGGTAAGTCGTTTGATCGAGCGGGTCAAGAAGCTGGTTATATTCTAAGCGAAAAATAACCCAGTAACACAGTATGAATTCTACGATGTGAGTAAGCCCGCTTATCCATCATGCGCCTGACACTCCTGTCACCAAAGACATTAATCAGGTTCCACAATTGTTAATTCTGATTTAGAGGCACTTAACGAACCAGTGCTTAGGAGTTCAACCATTCAGACACTGCAAACACCTCGAATTCATTGGGGCTATGGTGTGTGGCGACTGATCAAAAACTAATTATTCAGTCTCCCTCGTGTCTGCTACTACTTACTGTACGATACGCATACATAGCCTTGAATTGCACAAATATGCGACGCCGTTCCGATTAATTTTCTGTTGTGTGGCTACTTCTATTTATTTAGTGGTGCAATCCAGAAACCATGGCACAAAGTAGCATTCATGTATCCGAGAATCTACCAAGTTTAACTCACATTATTTCGTCTCCGATTCGCACCTCGGTTCAGGCGCAAAGTTGTGAACTTAGGACGGTTCTTGAAAGGATTAAAACCACCGTTATATACTCTTAAGGAATGGAAATTCGTGCATCGAAAAGGTCATCTAACGTTTCCAATCTATGCATGCGAACAACCGAATCCGAATTGGGATTAAAGGGGATCTTTCACCACGAGTTTGCTACGAAAAAACGATTTCCGTCAAGATTACCTAATTTCATCCTTCCCTTTCGAAGTTTTCGTCGAGATAACTACGGAGATACTTCTTCATTTTGGACAAATTGCATTGAGTTTTTCTCAGATTAAAAATATCGTGATCCAGGATACACAGACGATTCTGTGTTGCAATTATTTCTCGACTGTTTGAACGATAGTGTTGGAGATTTGTTCTGCAGCTGCAAAGTGTAAGATGTCGTTACAGAACTGGACTGACCTGAAACCGAATCCCGTTCTAGAAATGGAGAAACTGGGTGGAGGTATATTCAGTTAATCTGGTAGTTGTATCTAACCCGGGGGGTCATATATCCTATGAATAATCTCTAGAGATGCAGGAAGTTTGATTGACACTCACTAAATTTAGCATCTGTGGCGTCACCCAGATAAGTTGGTTGTTGAGCTAAGGTCGAGTATACAGGAGTAGAAACAAAGGCACCAAGGGCAGAAGACTTGGGAATAATTTCGCTCTTTTCTTCCTAGTATCGGTCATATATAGTGCGAGAATTTTCTCAGTAACTCAGAGTTAAGTTACAGTGCCATAGGTTTTTAATCTTCAGAATAGAAGCTGAACTTGAATAGAATGATGTGGCTGGAATACGTTTTGCTTTTGTCTACAGAATTCCTATCTCGTTGTACCCGGTTATCCGAGGCATATTATGATTTGAAAACGAGTCCAAGCAGACACTGGAGCGTATGGCGAAAGGTATAAAGTCCTCAATCAGCGTATTCGGCCGTGTAGGTTCGTTTGGATATCTGGATTGGGGTTGGCAGTATCCCTCCAAGCAATAGATAGAAAAAACAGGTGATCCGAGTCAGTGCAGCAGTGACTGATTTTCTTGTATTCAAACGCCACCTTTCATAAAGTTTTACAAACTACCGCTTTCCAGTTATTCATCACTTTTATTATCTTTTTCTCTCTCGAGTAGACGGTGCTGAAGTTAGAATCGAAACCAAAGCACGTTGGTCCATGGTTAACGGTTTAAAAATTAAGCTTTACTAGATTTCGCATATCGTAACCCATAGAATACCATACTGAAATGCTAGTTTTTCCTCAGTGCAGGGAATTTGAAACCTTTATCCCAAATTTTCAAAATTAGCGCTGCCTTGGATAAACATTTCACATACGCTTTAGTTAGCCTTTAGTATATTGCATCTTGATAAGGTTGCCATCGCACCAGCGGCAAAAGCCGACGCTCTTCTATGTTTCTTGTTTTTTTAGTGAAAAGTAATTCGAGCAGATAAACTTCACAACGATTGTAGATAACTGAGATCGAAGCCGGTCGAAAACCTCCAGATGAAAAGAATGGAATTTACACTTCGGGAAATAAATTACACAACGTTGTTGGTGCCCGTTTTTTAAGTGAACTTTTTATGCGCAATGACAAACTTAGTTTGATCGCCATTACCGTCATTCGCACAGTAATTACCGCCGGGGAGATCGCTATCAAGTGATGTCTGAAACGTTTACGTTGGTGTCGGTAGTTCATGCATACGGTTGCCTACTAAAAAACACATGAGTAGCCGGCTCCGAATAATAAATTTACCAGAGTTAAAAAGCCAGCCTTGGCGGTCCAACTTACTGTAGATACAAAATATTGCCTTGATGAATAGATCAGGACAATATTTTATCACTATTTTATCATCCTCATCACTAACAAGGTGTTCAAATACATCTCCTCCTAAGACGCTCATGACGAATTCACGGTGAATGATGAACGGACACTGTTTTTGTGTCCCATTTAACATTTCTAATCTGACTAACGCTTCACATAAAAAATCATGTTTACATAAAGCACTAAAATGGATGTGTGAGCATTTTTATTCATGAATAAGGTACGCATTGTCCGTGTGATCCAAAACATGCAAACATGCTTGAAAAATGACTTCATGGAGGAAATTTCTACAAAAGATTTTCGTCAGTTTTTGAAGGCAGAAACGCAGCAAATTCTTAAATTTGTAACAATTTCTAGGAATTGCAGCATGCAAGAATAGGAAGAAAATCAAAGTTGTCCTTCGAACGGTTAACTAACAAGGACCTCATTTTTCGTCTACTTTACAGTCTCCTTGAGGAGATGCAGTATTCGCTGCATGAGTTTGTTTACGTCCGGGACAACCGCCGTGGATGACATCTTTTGCTCTGCTTCTCCGTTTTTGGACATCTGATCCAAAAGTGATTCTATGGAAAAATCTAGATACTCTTCCAGTCCAACAGAAGATAAGTCAGAAACTGAATTTGAATCGCCCCCTTCTTCGGGCAAAACGTCCTGTCCGCGGGAGACTTCTACAGACTCGTTTGCCTCAACCAGAGTCAGAAGCTTATGTGGACTTAAAGAGCGCAGAAGTGGATCACACTTTGATGTTTTTGCGCCGGACTGTAGACATTTGCCGCAGAGCAAAAGAAGAAGTGAGATCATAGCAACCACCGTTACTCCCAGATTTCGTAGTTTTTGGGCAAAGTTTACTGCTGATTGGCAGCCTTCAACTAGTTGCTGTAGGCTTGCTTCCAACAGTGTATCATATCCCGTCATCGTGAAAGTGACCTGATCTTGAATTCTTTCCAGTATATTTCCTTGCAGAGCACGAAAGTGCCTAGCTTGGACTGCATTAGACGCAACTTGAGTGGCCAAAGATATTCTTGCTTCTACATGCTCGCACAAAGATGTGAATAAATAATCACATAAAGAGCTAAATGTTAGAGCTGAAAACAGTGTGTCAGGGGACACTGAATTGATTATTGAAGAACCATCTGAAGATTTAGAGGCAGACAAGTAAAGAACAGAATGGTTAGATATATTGGTTCCAGTCTGTTTGCAAAATGTTTGTAACTGATGCAGTAATTCTTTGAGGATAGGTCCAAACAACTCTGGGTGGTCACTTTGCATTCGGATTTGTGTCCTTTTAATATTTTCTAACAAAAATACTCCTCTGTGACTGAGGTTTTTGCTTTCGACTTTGTGTGACGTTTTCGCGCTTTTTAATTGCACAAACAACTTTGATCCCGTGCACTTTGCAGGCCACAGAGAACATAAGACTTTATGCAAACGCACGCCATGTGCCACAAGTTCAGGGGCAAGATAGAAAGCAAGATTATATGACCCAGTCACATCTGATTTCTTTGCAGTCTGGCCGGTATAAAACCAATGAAAAGGTAAGGTGACAAAATTCTCTATACATTTTGTTTGTTCTACTGAAAAAGTCTTTTTATTTCGTTTTGTGTAAGTCAGCAAGAGATGAACAGAAGTATCCAGTATGACTATCAGTTTATCTGTATTTTCCAGGTCGCTTAGGCTCACCGAAAGAGAACAAGATTGTGTAAATGAAGTAGTTTTGGACATAGATGAAGAGGCGTCGACCGAACGGAAGTTTAAATAAGGGGGATCGATCACAATTGGCCAGCAGCACTTGACGGTTAAAAATATTTGTTCGTACTCCATAGGATCGAGACTCCCAGGGAAAATTATTAAAGCATCTAGTAAATAGGATTTCCCTTCCAAATGCGGATCTTCACGCAACTTAGTTTGTATCTCTACCTCACCAACACTATGATTATTTAATGAATGAATTGGCAACAGAGCCACTTCTTCCATTGTCAAACAAGAAATCCTGTTTTTCAAGTCTTCAATTTCTGTGTCTCCTTGTACCAAGGTGTTTGATAATTTGAATGGTTTGTTGTCCTCCTCGTTTTGTGTTTCATCTCTTTCGCTTTTGTGATCCGTGGTCACTGGAGTTGTTCCAAAATGTGATAGTTGAATTAATCCTTCTGAACTCAGGAGAGCGATCAAACCAGGGGGAAAATTTCGACCAACCGTTTGAAGCTTCTTCGGGAAATTCCCACTTGGAACTGCCAGACCAATGACGTTCCATGGCATTCGAGCTGACCAAATTTTGTGGTCCCCCTGCAAATAAAATAAACAGTGGATCGAATTGAAAGAGTTTTGTAAATTTTCTGGACAACCAATACTGTGCTCAAAACACCAGAAGACATCCAAGAAAATTTAATTCGGTGAAATTTTAAGATCTAGTCTTCAAACTCAAAAAACAACAGCAAATCCCCAAGAAGAATTATAGCGTGTTAGAACTACATTCATTAAAGTTTAAAATTAGCAACACGAAAGATTCTGCATTCCGGTGCACATCCACACAATACTGGACTGGTTGGGAATGAACACTTTATGTTTCAATAATCCATAGCATGTCTGACAGTACCTCCCTCGTGGAACAATCAGAAACATTTGTGTCATGCAATCCAATAAAAGACCATATTAAAGCTCCTTTTAATCATTGGCGATGAACGATTGTTCAATATTAGTTGGGAAATTTCATAACAAAAAATTTGTTTACCACTTCTTCCTGTATTAGGTTTTATGTTTGACCGGTTACCTGAAAATATCATGATCAGGTGATAAGTGGATTTTATATCAGTTTGATTGGGAAATCAAGCCATAATCATTTAATACGAAATCTGGTCAAAATCACAGACTGGCCATATGAGGAGAGAAGAAAACATGTTTAGTTAGTTTAAAATCTGCTGAGGAGAAAAGAGCCTGCATAGTCTGTTCACCTACTGCTGGTCTTGAATAAATAGAGTAATTAATCAATTAATTAAGTTTAATAATACCGGAAGACAACTTAGCCCACAAGCAAAATTCGAGATCGACTACTCTTTTAGATTGTTTTCAACCATCAGCCAGTAACTCTACTCCGCATGACACAACTGAAACACAAGCATACCTAGCGTTTCCAGTTCATTTAAGATTTTTCGAAGGACTTTTTAGAAGGATTTTGGAAAGGCAAAATTGCAATCACTTACAAGATCGTTTCCAATGGCATTTGAACAAACTAAGATAAATAACTAGTCAAATGTATCAGTTTTGAAAACACAGAATGTAAGAAACTCGCGGGGAAGAGTACAGGCAAACCGATGCAAAATCGTTTTACACTAACCAGAAGTCGTCTCCGGAAAACGGCTTGGGCAACTTTCGCAAATGATTATTAAGTAATTTATAACTCCACATTTTCAAAATGACCACGTTTTAGGTCAACAGAGAGTTAAAATCACGAATTTTACCGGCATGCTCAGTGTTGATTGCCATATTGTATCAGTGTTGAATATGAGACAAAAGTAGACGAAGAAAAGGGCAAATAAACGCCATGTGGCGAAATTGCGAACACGAAGATTTGGTTGGCAATTCAAAAACACCTCTGAATTCGTAATTTGGTCAGCAGATGCAAGCAGAATTAGTCTCTACAAAAAGCGCTTTAATGGGAAAAAATATTTAAATCGCAATTTGTATGTTTAATTTTGCTTTTTTTAATTAGATCAAATAAGGACACCTTCTATTTCCACACTTTGGGCCCTTAAAAATATTTTTTGCTTACAAATTTTCCATATTTTCTAGTTGTCATATTCCTTCAATCATTTTGATATACCTTAATTGTTTCATTACTTGACAAACCCATCGTACAATATCTTTTAAAACGATGAAGAAAATTTGTCAAATACGTAAGTAAACATCAAATATAAACTTTTATGTTTGTTATCATTTCTAGCCCCTCAATTCAATCACAGTTATTGGTTTTTGATCGTCTCTAACCACAGGAGTGCCACGTAGCATTCGCTACGAAACCACAAACGAGCAAAACCAACGGCTTTTAATTCTGAGGGAAGGCATAATTGACTTAATGACACATCAGTATTTCTCATTCGTGGAAACGGTGATCAAAACCGAGGATACAGGTAACCCTACGATAGCCTCCTGTCGGCTTACTAAGCATTTCCAGTTTGTCAGTATATAGTTAGCAAGCAAATAATAAAGAACTTCCATGCAGTTGCTTTATGTGGACAATCAGAAAAGTGTTTTTCTAATATATTCTGCTTTGTGTAGTCGGCGCTGAACTATTCCTATGCAAATTAAAGTCACCAAATGAAATGTCTTGGTGACCTGGGCTATTGACGCAATCAAATCAATCGCAATGATGAATTTCAGCCTTTAATTAAAAGAATAAACAATGAAGCCGATGATCCAGAATGTTATTAAGCAAAGTGAAACTGAAAAATACTAGATGGGAGCAAGACCATTCAGAAAAGACTTACGCTTTGAGCTAGATGCGCTATTCCAAATAGATATTTTACCACAAATATAATAATGAACTGCCTGATCGGCAAAATACAGATTTTGTTTGGTAAATGATAAGTACATAGTTGTGCTTTTTGGAAGAGTGCATGTCGTGACTCTGGTGATCGTACTGTTTTATTGCTAAACGGCTTCGTTCAGTTTCTAGCAAACAAACACTACAGTGCTTCAGCGTAGATCAGCGAAATAGAGGAAACCCAAAGTAGCTTATGAATTAGTGTTTAGTAGGGCAACCTTCCGGCAGAATTATTATAAACAAGAAAACAAATATATTAGCCTACATATGCTCACAATACTTAGCTCAGATGTAATGGATTAAATTGCATTAATCAATGACGCCGATTCCTAGCTGACTTTGCGAATTCATTTGCCCTTTTATATAAATTAACCAGTGACCAATACAGAGAAAAGTTCACAATCACCATGAAAATTTCAAGGTACGAAAAAACGTTCCACGTCAGTAAGAATAAACATGTTTCACTGTCTTTAAGACAAAATAGTTCGAAAACAAGAAAAATCAATTAAAAAACACCGAAAGCTGATACATAAGAAAATGATAATAAGCCTGCCTTTTTTCTGATTTTAACTATACCCATTTCGTGATTTTTGTTCTATTTTCCGTATTTTACGGAGCAGGGATCTTGCAGACAGATAATAGAGCACTCACGCCACTACTTTTAGTTCCAAGCCCTGCCCCTCAGCCCCTTCAACTAACGGTATTCATCAACTCTTGCGTTCAAACCGGGAGGGTCGAAAGGACAAACTGGGGACAAAACCGAAGCTAACTTAATCATATCCTCAAGTCAAGTCATGATCTAACCGGCACTTTGCCTCTGCTGACCTTGCCCAGCAGGCAAATAAAGCAAAAAGACTTGCAGGCAAATGTAGACTGCGTCGAACGCACCGAAGTAGACGTAGAGCAGTAGCCTAAGACAGTGAACGACTGTCTGCACCAAACACACAACGAAGCATCGGATCATTGTTCACAAGTTATTTCTACCAGACTCGAGCAAGGCTTTGAAGGCATCGGTGGTCAAACACAAACATTTGATGGAAATTCTCAGCGCATATGGACCACGTCTCGCCACTATAAAGAAAAACTGTGGGAATTGAGGCATTGCAAACCATTACCTTGGGAAAAATACGGATATCATGACGGCACCGCAGTTGTTGCAGGTTCGCAAAAGCTGCCCTGGTCCTTGCAACTCACGATGTCATCTCTTACTTGGTATATATGCCAAGTGAAATCCAATTCTCAAGGTAGATACTGATCACCTCTAAGTGACTACCATAACGGATGAGTGCGAGCACAAGCCCCTACCAGTCTTGATAAAGTACCCTGGACTTTAACCTGTAAAGCACAAACAGTATCTGGATAAACCAATATCCAAGTGACTTAACGAATGCTGAACTATCTGCGCGTTGCCGCTCGGCAAGGCGATATCGCCAGAAAACCATAGGCCAAAAATGCTATACCCTTAAAGCAATTCAACGTAACCATACAAAAGACCATGCAAATCGCTCAATAGGACATATTTCGCGGAAAAGTTGAGAAGAAACGCGGGTACAAGACACCCCTTCCGTACTCCACTGGGCACGAACAAGAGAGGCGAAAGCTGGCTATAAGCCCTAACCCGATATGAAGTGCAACGGTGAGAACTCCTGTTCAGTTATGTCATTCCTTCATACACAGTACCATATTTCGGGCCTATCGACACGGTGAAAGAATATGCAAACGTCTAAGAACGCAAAGATTGATGTCCCTTGGAAAGTAGATCAAACAGCCTATCTTAAGGATGAAAAAACTATTTATTTCTCCAAAAAGAGAGGGTTTTCTTGAAGCAACAAAGGTTGGAGAACACAAATTGACATTTCTTTATCAGCCCCAATCCTTTCTTACACAACTCTTCGGAAAGACCATTGTAGCCCAGCACTCGAGGACTTCTTAAGGCCCGGATTTTTTCGTGATTTGTCGTAACAGTGCACCAGAGGCATATCGCAGCACCATGGTAGTAGGATGACGCTGAAGTCCTGATAAGCTGTACTACAAAATGCTCCGCCAAGTATACGAGACATCGCTGCCGATGCGGATAAGCAAACCGTTATCTTCACAGCTAGTTCTGCTTGCATTTAACGCCTCCCCACCGGTAGCTCGGATACGTATATTGACAACGGATTATTTAACGACTTGCAAAACATGCCCCCTGTTCGTTCCAAAAACATTCGTCCATACTTGTTCGAATTCGCATAATTTAACTATATGATAGTCCCCAGGCAGCCGTCTGACGACTAACATCATCAGAGATTTTGACTACTTGATTGCAGACACAATAACGAAGAAAATCTACTTTACTAAAAGTGCTTGATTTATTGGACGTGCATTAAAGAATGTTGACATGCAATCCCAAAATAGGCTTATGCTATCAAAACTAAAGTAGACCATGTTAACGCTGCCCGGCTGCACCTTGTAAACCTCCAAGCCATCGCACATAAACACAGTCTGTGTTTCGTTCATGAATACTCTCTGTGGGCCTCAAAAGAGTACAAAATTAAGGGAGTTTTACTCAGTGGATACCGCGTTGTAATCACAAGCTTTACGTGAACATACTCTGTAAGACTGCCTTTCCAGGTTACATTCAGTTTACTTCAGTTTTAAAATCATCATACCTGAATGAACGTCCTCTGGCTTTGATTGCTACCTCAGAACACCATATAATCAAGGTCGAAAGTGAAAAAGAAATAGTGGAAGATAGACTGCAGAATTATTTGGAGCCATACTGCTATTAAAGCAGTTGTAATTAGATGCGCGATGCAGAAAGAGATGAGTAAAATTTGAATGACTGAAGATTTCCTTCTACTTCGTAATGGTTTACTCAAGCGCTACCAGCAACAACGAATTTCACCACCAAATTTAGAAGTAAGCCCACTATTGGGGCAAAAATGAGGTTTCCTCTACAAACAGTGGCCACATTTCTTCGACCATACATGATGAGATTTTATAGTAACTGAATGGGAAATCCTGTAAACAACGCCTTTGCATATCAGTTGCTCCGATTAAAGTACCTTTAGGTCTTTCTCGCAACTGAACTGCTTTAGCTGATGGAAGAAAATGGCGGATTCCTGTGTAAACTGTTGCCGGTTCTTGTGAGGAACAACGAAATATTTAGTAGCTTTTGGTGTCTTGCAAATGATGCCGGATAACGAATACCATCTCAAACATCTGCAAGCAAAGTAATATGCCATTTTTATTCCCCTAAGAAACCAACTCAGAAACTTTGAGCATTTTATGGTGCTAGATAATTATGATATTAAGGGAATTACACCGCAAACTAACCTGAAAAATAAGGAGGTAACCTTCTTTAGTAGCAACCATGAACGTCAAGCTTGAAAGAAGTTCAGACGAAGCCTCGTTGGAAATCTGGCAATTGGTATTCGCTGCATTAGGTTTCTCGTATACGGAAAGTAAATAAGGGGATAAGTGTAGCTTTTGACTGGATAGCACTTTCCCATCTTGGGAAATAACGTAAATTGTACTTCGCCCTGTGGCTATCACAAGCCCAAAGGGAGTGTTATTCTTCCAGACACATGCTGACTTCAGTTGGTAGAGAGGTTCATAAAAAGGAACAACCCATGCAGGAACAATTAATTCTTTTCCAGAATCCAAAACTGGGGGAGAATAAAGAACCTCACACAGCTTGTATCCTGCAAGAGACATGCTCGTTCCAAAAGTAACGATAATTTCATCATATCCGCTAACAGTTGTAGGGCCGGGGACGGTCCTGTCATGAAGGTCTTTGAAAGTGAGGATCTTGGACCCCCTACAGACATATATCCGAGAACCAAACGTTTCCAAAACCAAGTAATCCAAAAGGTTTTTCTCTTGATGAGCAGGTAAAACATGTGCACGAAGTAATGGCACGTCGAATTTTAGATCAAAACAATGAGTTAGTTCATATAAGTAGTCAGTCCGTGGATTACGACTCTTGAAGGTCACAATTACCTCACGCTCATGACAGGTCTCATTATCAGACGATAGGGTGACCCGATGAGCAATAAAAACTGACACCTGGTTCTGGTGGACTACCGCTAGTGCATTCTGGTCGCTTTCGCTGTCGAGAAACCTTCCAATTTTCAGATCCAAAATTTCCAACCGAGTATCGTGAATCAAAAAACATTCTTCATTACCCTTTGAATCTGAAGCGACTTCATTTAGGTCTTTTTGTTCGGGGACGATTATCAGGATTCGTCCCGATTTGTCTGCGACAACTAGCTGGTTTTCATCTCCAGCAAATTCATGGAGAATATTTCCAACCGTGAGTAGAGTTGGGCTTGCCAAGCTATACTGGGTTGTTCGTAGGGACCAAGATTCTTTAAGAGTGAAAATTGACATTCAGCGCAGTCACGTGGCAAAAATTTACAAAATCCCCGACGCTAACGTGTATTCGCGCTAACATGGCAACGGCCTTGTCGTTTATGAGTTCAGGTCAGATTTAACAGGAAAGGTTCTGCCCCGCGCCATTCAAGAGTAAAGAATTCCTTGATGGTATGTTCTGCGGTTGTGCACCCACCTATTTCAGGTCCAGTTCAATGAAAGAAATGGAAAACGAAACACGTTCCACCAAGACGGCGGATGGTCATCTCAGCTCAGTAGGCCCAGGACAGAAGTGATCCAGAGAGCCACACCATCTTCCAAATGTTTCTAATGGTGTCCACAGGAATTGAGATCCACCTCTGTGGATGATATACTCTTCACGTCGCTCTCGGCGTTCCAGCGACCCCGTTTCAGCTGCAAATGTTTGGTAGAGAAAGGACTGATCTCATCCCAGAGGCCACAGAACGGTTAGTACATAGGCACTCCAGACAGGCTTGTAATGTCTAACGTAAGGCACGCAGCTTCAGCACACAGACATGCTAGCTCACATCGCCGAACTTGCAATGTAGCTCAGCCTTAAAGTTCTCCACGGTGTGTCCCGATGGCACCTCTAGGCAACTCATTCCGCACATTTATCGATCTGCAGCTGTAGTGGCTGCAGCTGCCAGCCGCGAGCAATGCTTTTTCAGTTTTTTCCTTTTCTTCTGGTTCTAGACTTGTGGTCTTTGTAGAGTAACAGAACAATTTCCGACCAGGCCGGCAACATTATTGGACACCGCAGCCACGGAACGGTGCACATCAAGCCATATATCAAGTGTTTCCCACACATTTTGCTGCATGGTTTTTCCTTTCGGCCACTCCAGAAGATATTCTACCCAAGTCCACGTAAATATGTTTCACCGTCTCATCTGATGCGCGAGAAGTCTTGAGAGATCAGTACTCTTATCTGCATAGCCGGTTTTCCAGGAGGCCCTGTGCTCTAGGGCGAGGACGGGAATCTACTTCGCAATTCTAATCATCCATTTGCTTTAATTTGTGTGTTCACATGCCCATCAGTGACTATCTGATAATGTCCCCCTGTAGACTTGGTGAGTTGGACCCGTTTTGGCCAGGGGTTGGCCACTGAATATATCGTCCCGTAACCCAACCGGCAGAGGTCCACGCCTCACCTAGGCTACCCCTATAAACCGACTCCGTGGACTATAAGTAGTGCTGTATTGGGGTTTAGTCCCACAAACTGCGGCTCGCCCCTTACTTTCTTACCATTCAAGTTCATCCCAGCCTCGGATTCCTTGATGATTGGTTCCCCTCTATTGGGGAACAGTATGCTGCGCCTCTTCTCTATGATAGACACTTGAGTTTCGCTCATGGCACTGAGTCCTCCAGCTTTCTCAACCAACTGGATTTGGAGATCTTCAATACCAGGTTCTGACTCAGGCTGCGTCCTAATCGCCGCAACTGCCTGCAATTTTTGACTTTTCCATTTTGGCTGGGAGAACCCCCTTCTCGGCTAGCGCCGAGACTGTGGGTATTGGCGCTACAATTCCAGTTTTCAGCGTATCATTTGGGTCTTCTTGAGTCCTCGTTTTGATCTCCTCAAATGACACCTGTGTTATATCCGCATAAAACGTGTTGCCCCTTATCCCTCACTAGACATGGAATTTTCTGGGACATTTTCAGGCTAGTTGAATTATTTTCAGCATTTGTCGCTATCTTTGTCTGATATGCCTCCTTCGCGGATTCTTTGTGTCCAGGACGGAACCATCCAATTCACTCATTTTAGGCGTAGGTTGTGTAGTGCTCGTTTCTTTAGCCCTGAGCGTTACGCAAGGGCTTGGCTTTTTCTGGCATAGTACTCGGCCGCCCTCTTTTACTAAGCACCGGGCGAATATGGATAGGATACCCATGGCATGATTGTTACAATCACCAAAAAGATCTAATAAGTGGATAAATTTCAGACCAGAATGATTTCCGACGCAATTAGACAATTGCAGCATGGCACTACGAATGTGTCACTAGGAATATTTACAATTTATCGCTAAACCTTTCCGGACATTTTAGAGTTGCAAGTGTAAAGGGGGTTACTAGCAAAAACCATAGAACTGGTTTTTGTAGCAGAGTAGCTAGCAGTAAACAAAATTCGTATCCACCGCCATTTCAAATCATTTCAAGTTAACGATGATGTGTTGTGCATTCGAAAACGTGTCAAAACATTGTCCTTATATTGTTCCATTTTACGGACCAAAAGGTAAGGCAACGAATACATCGTGGCCCAATTTCAATCCACTGCCTTCTTAAATGAAACCAGGTCGCCAAATCCCCAGATAGTCAGCGCCATATATGTGAGACCTCACTACTAAGGAAGTGAGACTTAACCAACAAACTAACTGTTTGCATTATTTCTGTTACGCCCAGGTGTGCGAGAGTAAACGTCCGACCGAAAAGGTCCTGGACATCTCAATCCATTTGCAATGTGAAAGGTATCTATAAGGTCAAGTAGGTATTTTCTGTCCAGCGAGAAGCGATGGCAGTAGTTTATTTCCCATGACAGCTAAGGCATGTGATAGGCATGGTCATGGCGTAAAACTCTACGAAGGCAAAATCTTTCACCAGCGAGGGAAGAAGGATTGACCATGGAATAGAATCCTAGGGGTAGTTTCCAGAAGTAAACGGGTATTTGATTTGCTTGCAAAATTAAGTTTAGGGCCCGACGACCTGCTGTTGGGGTACCATTTACAATGCAACATAGGGGCCATATAGCAACCTCACAACAGGAGGTGAATGAAACGGTTAGATCAAAAAAGTCGAAATGCATCATAACGGATTAATGATGATCCACACAAAAGAAGCCAGGCGAGATCGAGAGGTAGAACTGTTGGGGATTGATTGTTGAGATACATGCAAACAGTATGTGAAACTGTAATAGGTGAACTTGCAGAAGGTTCTATAGCTTGGGGTCAGGTAATAACACATCAGTGGTTAAAGTTAAACAGGTTTAAAACAGTGCTGCAATTGAATGTCTTTGCTGAACCTCAGTCTTAAAAGGCAATAAATAGGTAGGTAAGCCATCGGGTTACGGAAACCGAATGGATGCAAAGCTCAAGGCGAACATGACATGTAGCGACGTATGGAGGACCTTTTTTGTTGCAGAAAACAATGAACTCAAGTTGTGCTTGGATGAGTTGTAGTATAACTCAAATTAAAGGGCGCAATCTCCGCACTTGTGGAAAAGAGCGAGAATATTGGAATGAGGGCAAAAAAACACTTGAAGGGAGTGGCTGGTAGTTTGTTGGCGCCAATAGTGTTATTTACCTGGACTGGTCGTAAGCTGGACGTCGAAATTAAAAACCACCTTTAGGAGGTGTTTTCTACCAAACAGGCAGCATCACACACTGATGAAGCCGAGCTACCTGCCTGATATGCGCCGGCCAAAATGGCGGGTTTGACGGCTTCCAACGATAAAAGTATTAAGACAAAATTAAGAGGGAAATGCATAGTTATTGAGAAAAAATGAAAGTGAACGTGTTGCTAAAGACTACGGCCCGATATTGACAAAAAGACCGGCAAGGGATATCGCGTGGTGTGGCATTCGGGTGTTCTCGTCATCGGCTTTATTCTGGATGTGTTTATTTGGGTCAGATACGACTTGTTATCCCAGCAGAAAACTTGCCCTAGAAAAGCAGCCTTTTTTTCATTGACAAATTTGCAGGAGGTTGGACAGCATTGATAGTGTGACAAAGAGGTTGGACAGCCATATGTCAGATGCAAATGCAAAATAAGCTCGGATGTTGCGAGCAGGCGGAAGCAAAGAAGTACACAGAAGCACTTCTGAAAAGCAGTGACAAGGAGCGAGGCAGTTCCGGATCGAGTCGCAAAGTGCCGAAAGGATAATGGAGCTAAGCAAACCACAGGTTTTCGCTGTCTTCGTGTGTTCAGCGCACCAAATGCAAACACCATTATAACCTGAGCCTTGTATTTTCTTTTGTTCTCAGGCTTCTCGCACACTCAGTTCCAGCGGTCTGACTAACGTTGCAAGCAAAGATAGGGTAAACCTTACGTGCTCGGGGCAAGGGAAGGTTTTTACTAGGGCGTTTCGTTATATACAAAGCGACGCTGCAGCACCAAGTCCGTAAACAACTATAAAAGACGAAGATGAGAAACATCTAATGCGCCATTATACAAGGGCGTCTCCTGTCTTTGTTCCCTTTCACTCGCTTCCTCTTTCGTTCACTGTTTAGGCCGACGGCGATGGAGGTAACGTGGAAATTCTAAAACCTTATACAGCCTCGATTTGCAGGATTCCTTCACCGTGCCTCAAAACATTCTTGAGGTAGACTATTCTAAATACGTACCAATGGAAGCATAAAGACGCCTTTGGCACGTTGGTCCAAATACGATGGTGGTGCGAGTATTTGAAGCGCCCTGTTGGAGTGTCCAGATTTGGACGCACAAAATATGGATTCGCCATACCGGTGAAATCAGGCTAAGCATCAAAAATACATTATTACTTCTGTCAGTTTTCAGGGTGCACATGCTAAGGTCGGTCAGACTTGGAGGGTAAGAGATATCGGAAACACTGCAAGTCTGCTTCGTGCCCTTTTTGTCTGTTCGCTGAAGCAAATCTGGGTAAGAAAACAGCCTCTGGCTCTTTCATTCAGCTATATGACACAACCAGTTACTGATTATTCTAAATACGTTTGAACTTCCTTTAATCTTAATAGTCCGGTGGACTTGGATTAATCATACCCCCTTAAGTGCTCATTCAGAAGGCGCGTGAAGGGGTTGCGGTTTATTCCTTTATGGAAGTGCTTTTGTTGGGACGAGCAGCTAGTCGGCATACTTAAAACAGTCCTTGCTGTGGTGATTAAGGGAGCCACGTTTGACTTCCAGTCTATCTTTAGTAGTAGGCCTGGAAAATATTATGCAGCTGACGAGGCGACGGTTTCAGCTCTGAACCAGTCTTGTGGGCCAATGAAGAACAAAACAGAAAGGCAAATAGACATGATCAATCCTGCTGAAGAGTTTACTACCTCAACCATAAACGTCTGATGATCTTTCATAATAATAATAATAATCTTTGTTTTTCGAACGCCGCCGTTCATGTAATGTGATGGTGGCGACGAAGAAGGAAGAAAATGCCCAAGTGCAAGAAAAAGAAGACGTAAAAAGTGGCGCGCAGCACACGCGGCGTCATAGTTTATTGATAAGAGCAAACGCGGTAATGAGTGATCTTGCGGGAGATCTGAATTGACAGAGTTCCTTGTCAGTATCGTTTTGCTGGTTTCGTTGGGCACCTCGTGGGCTTCCATATGCGCGCAGCGGACCGGTTGGGTCGTTCGTGTTTTGAGTAGATCACTTTATGTGATCCAAATTCCTGAATGATGGGGATAAACACGAAAAATGTATGAATGTTCATATAATATGACAAGAAAAAACGAAGGATAAATTTAAACAGTTTCTCGCGGAAATCGTGGTCTGTTGAACAGTTTACGGAATGGTTACTTGCAGCGAGAAAAGCCTAATATTTGGGGCGCACTTATTCGCGACTCTTGGGATAGGCCGGAATGGACAGAAATTTTGCAATCGCATAACTTGATTGGATTCGGAAGGGTTCTCATGATAAATATGTGTATCGTAAGTTTTATGTTTCCAATGATGGATGTAAATCTGGAAAAAGATGAGGAATCTTTCGACCGGCTGGTGGAGAACCGGACAAAGTTGAGGCATCGCCAGGTGTACTCGTGCGAAAGACAGTTACCCGAAACAGCAGTCTGTTTGCAAAGTGCAAGCAGCGATAAACTTTCTTATGAAGTGTCGGGCTTTGAGAAGACGAATGGTGAGATGTAGACAGAACGTCAGATCCCGTCAACTCTCAATAAGAATTGTCCATAAATGCTGGTTTTGTAAAGTTTCAGTTTGAATAAGTTCCAGAAGAGGCAGCAGGGTATGGTCTGCACCTGTACGCCACTGGAGCGGGCTGCGCACTCAACGTATCCAAGCGAAAGCGGTATACCTGACCGCGCCAAGCGTTACTGTGATAACGTCGGCGTACATGGAACGTAGAGGAGAGCATGCGCATGTGATTTGTGTCGCGGTGTTTTGAGTTAGACAGCTCATCATTGCTCCTTCATCATTGCCTGCCGAAAAACGTCCGCTTACAAGTCCCTCTACTGCCGCTTTCTCTCACATATGGCACGGTAGCCGCCTTCTGCGCCCGGCAGTATCTCACCAAGGGATGGACACTGGAATACGGGTCTGATGTTCATGAAGATGACGTGTTTTTCCTTTAAATCAACGAAGTATCACTCTGTTGTAATTTTACAAGATAATCTTTTCGAGCTACTAAGTCCACTACGAGGTGCCTTTGTTTAAGTGGCCCGGGCCTTTTCTTTGCACCGCTATATTGGTACCCTTGTTTAAATGTCCAAATTGGATCAGCCAGTTGGATTTCCTGGATGTCGCCCTAACATTTCTTCCAGGCGTGGCAGTCACCATGATTTTTTCAAACTCTGTGATACTGAAGTGCTGGCTTAAACGATTGTCGCAGATGCACCGTCACGTGCCAAGTCCGAAAAAGCGCCCCGAAACAGTCCCATAACATATCCCAAATCGACCCCAGATATGTCCCTTTGAAACTGTAATTATGCCGCTTTGCATCGCTTTCCGAATTTATCCGAGACCGGTTGTGTAGTAGCAGGTAAAGTCACTTTTGAATTCCCTAATCGCAATTCGTAACTAATCCTTTCGCATGCATGGAAGGCCTAAGGCAAACTTAAATCCCGCTGCTTAATGCCCACTTTAACGGTCCGAGGTGCACTTTTTCCTCTCGCGGTGCGCCATTTGCATAACTGACATCACCAGGAACAAACAAAAATCCCAGGCACATTTATCCGTCTTTTTTAATAAATTTGGGAATTGTAATTTAAAATGAGGGGGCATTTCTTTGGTTCTAACTTATTTTGTTAGCCGGTCGCCGGTGAAAACTTTGTCTATAAATTTTGCAATCTGAAAAACAAAATTGGATATGGAATTGTCAATTTACTGTATTGCCAGAGGATGTTTATAATGCCAACAAAAACGCTATATTTGACCGCAGCAATGAAGCCGCGCTGTATATATGTCACACTGACAGATATATGCGTCGTCATCCTTTTTATTTTTTATACCTATATACCCCATTTTCTAATAAAGATTACCTTAAAAGCAGCCTGAGGGTATCTCATCGTTGTCACGGGACAGTCATCTCCAATGCTCCTTGAGCTTCTGAGGTCATTTTTAGCGGAGTACCTGCAACGTTGGATGTAACGCCTCAACAATTATTGCACCGTTTGTACGGTAGCCCATGCGAAAACCGACAATTACAGGCTAGAAGACAGTATTGAACTTGCCTGTTACTGACACGCAAACGTTTATGCCAGACAAACCCATTTTCCCGTGGGCAAATTTCATATTCAGCTGACCCAGGATGAATGTTGCCATTAGCTGACGCACGACATCCCGAGTTCCATCTCCGTATGTTGACGCCCTTACCTGTAATAGGAATGTGTCGCAAGCATTGTTAGATTCTTAATTGCCCTTTACTACACGGTCGTATTATATGGGGTTCCTCAACTTTTCGTTAAAATTGGCAAACTTGGACAAGGTGTCCACCCGCGTAAACCATTCGTTTGACTGCGTTCTGCAATCTGCAACTATCCGTTGCAAAGGGGACAATTCAGACTGTACTTTTTGCCTGTTCCCCCTCACAAAGATCCGCACTGCAAAAGTTATTTAGATGTCGAAATGGGGGAAGAACAATTTCCTCAGTCTCTCACCAGCCTTTATCTGTCATTTGGTGGTTGACTTCGGTGCTGGTTTGCTGGTGCTGGGTACATGTAAATGTAAGCAGTTACTCTGGTAAAGGTAAGAAGCAATACTCGGCAAGAGACATTTACAAATAATTTAGCCCCTATGGGCTGCCAATTGGAGTGAAAGCCATGGGCTGTTCACAATTAGAAAATGAACGAACTTTGATTGAAAATTAACAGTAGAAAACTAAATTCTATTCTGCAAGCTTAAATTATACATGGTCACCATCCGAAATTTCTAATTTAACGATGTCGCACTTTTGATCAGTTTTTCAAGGATCGTGTAGGCTGCTATTTGATCCGGCCGTTAACTCAGCTTCTTCCTCTGTTTCCTTGCCATTGCGATCAGTTAGTGTCAGAAGAACAACTGTTTTATCCGCAGAAACTTCCCGATATATTTGGCGCCTCACCCGCACATACTACATTTGCACTCATTATATCTCCGCAGCTTTCATATGAGTCAAAAGACCTTGTGCTGTCGCCTACTTATTGCAAAAACCGAGCAGCCTTAGAACGAATATCGTAGATCTCTGGTCTGCTATTCACGGTCGGAAGGCTGTGATGCTTCCACCTGAGGCGCAGAAATCCTCAGTGCTTCTTTTCTTCGTCCCCACATCGATGTTTTGGAGTTCCCACCTTTATAATCACGATCTGGAACTATGCACAGATCCATTTCTTGTCGAAAAATTTATAAAGAAATCTCTGGACATCGGGACTTTAAAAATAAATTCATAAACTGCATATTTTACTTAGACGCGACGGAAAGGACAGGAACTCAAAAATGATACGGCAAAAGGAAACATTTCAGGCAATTATGTTCAGGAAACCACCCTTAACATGAATCGGATATGTTTCTAATGAATACCGTTCCCGTATCTAAGTAATTTCCATAAACCAGCTATTGTCATTCTCAGGGGATTGCATTCAGCTGATTCCCAATGGTGCACGTCAGATAACAAGTACGCTTTACAATTTCGAGAGTGCGATTAAGCACTCGACGATGGAAATAGTTAACACGTCTTAACTTAGCCGAACTCTTACATTTATGTCCAAATAATTGCTTTGGTTTCAGTAATAACAGTTTACAATATACCTTCTAACACAGGTAAGACGTGTTCACGCAATTCGGAAGAAAATCCACCCACCTGTTCAATGCATAATTGACGAAAACCATACTCAGAACAGCAGCAGGTAGCGAGCAATCACCAGAAAGTCGCGAGACCGTATTTCCTTCATAGTTAGACCTCATTAAAACAGCCCAGTAAGACTAGCTAGAACAATGGAGGTATCAACGGCCGTTTATTCCCATGTCCTGTAAACCTTAGGATTATTTATGAACGTTATTTATCCTCATTTCCTAAAGTTATCAGCTCCGCCGCTCAAGTAATTATATCAATAATAAGCTTTGTTTTTCGGCTTTCGAAGAAAAAAAATTTGGAAGTATTCATTTCGCGACTTCAACAGTAAACCTGCCAAAATCATATTGCAATGCCACTGTAAAAATGGTTACTAACGGACCATTCTGAATCACCATCAGCCCCCCTTCCATGTTAACTGTGTGCTTTCGAATGTTCCGTCTTCCCTGACATATGGATGTCGGCGCAAAGGAGTTGCAGTGAGCAGAATGTTCATTCTGGGAGGCTTGTAGAGCCGCCGGTAAGTAACAAAATGCGGTTAGTTGTATAACATCGTGACGACCAATGCTGTGCCCCGTTAATAACTGTTTTGGTAAGTCGCAATGGTTCATCTGAGATGAGGCACCCGGGGCGGTCATTTACGTGACTTTGTTTGTCACTGGGGTTACGCAACCAGGCACTGGAGCATCACATCCGGATAGCAGCTTCCCTACAAGGATGGGCAACCAGCGCATCGGGTGGAGTAAAGCTTTCAGCAAGAGCTTGTGCTGCATCTGTGGTCACTGGCGAACCAGGAAAAGAGCCGGAGAGAAAGGCGGGACAGCCTGGAGTTTGTTCCAGCTGGCGTTAAGGTAATTAAACAAAATTTATAGACAGAGATAATAGTAAGTTCCTTATAAAGGTTACAGCGTCCATGCAACTGTCTTGAAATACGCAGGAGGTAGTTTTCCGTTGACGGGACGTGTGCAACGAACACCGTCTGATTGCTCCCTATAAGGCATGTGGCTCAGTCCGTCTTACGCTTCATTGTCCTTGTTTCTGGCGCCTTCTTTTTTCATCTTCTGACATCTTCGCAGATGCGAATTACAGTGTTCTGATAGGATGACCAGCGCAATGGCAGGGGAACAAAGCCACTTGTTGTTCTGTTTATGGAACTTGCCTGGTCTACTGGCCTGGTGTTCACGCTACAGGGAATCAGTTTTAAATGATCATGATCAGTTATTGGCGGTGGATCATGTGCATGTGATCCACCGCAAATTAGTTGACTAATTCTAGTTGCCAGGAAAGGGCATGACCTAATGGGTTGCGGACTGCAGCGTGGGCTGGACGCTAGGACAGAATTTGCCAAGCGAAGTCATAGAAAGAAGAGAAGGGAGAAATATCAGAACATTAGAATAAGCGACTTGTATTTGAAGAGGACGATAGCAACTTGTACCACCTAGTGGTTTTAGTAAGCGTGCATGAACAATTAAGAAAAAACGAATGACGGCAGTTGTTATGGCGGTCAGCATACGTACCAGGTGTGCGGTTGGGAGGGTGTTAAAAAATAGGGGGTGGGTGGTGAAGCCTAAGTAGACAGTCTGATGCGCTGCTTCCCCAGACCGTCCAACAAGACAGTCCAGTGCTTATCTACCAAACAAGGGCAATGAGGTGTTTCCCCTTTCAGGAGGTCAGGTCTGAGCTGATGGCATCCATTTTAGGAGGTGGCTCATTCATTCACAGCCCGAATATGCTTTGGTTGCCGAGCTTAATCTGATCCAGCAGACTTTTTTAACAGAGGAATGGTTGGGTCCATATGCGGTACTTTCCATAGTTCTTCCGCCTCACCTCAATTTTCCACATTGTCTTATTTTCGCAACTGCTGGCTTTGATCTGTTTTCTTCACGTTCGTAGATGCTGAAGCAAACCTGTCGCAGTCATTTGGGTTCCCGCATGGACGGACTAAAGAAAAGAAAATTGGGGATAAACAAGCACAAGGTGGATGGTTGTTTATGCCGTGAAACACAGACCTGCATGTAGGGCTCCGTCATCGTCAACGTCGTGTCTTGCTTTCATTAACGAGGGCCGCCTGAAACTTACTAATGTGGACTTGAGTGCTGCGTACGCAAATCAGATCGTCTGTGTGACGCGAACAGAAGTTTTTATGTGAAAGTAGGCTGGGTACTTAAGGGAAATGAGTGTACATGATTCGAGTTACCAGATCACCGGAGATCAAAATGAGTAGGTAGGAAGAGTAAATGGAACCTCTAGTGTGTCCTCTGATGAAATGTCTACGAAGAGAGAAACTAGCACAATGACAGAATCCTTTGTGTTGGCATAGTAAGTAAAGAGCAGAGAAACCTATGGGCATAGGAGCCAGGGGCCAGAAGACTGGTATAAAGAGGGTTAATCGCGGTTGTAGCCGTCATGGAATCCTACATCCTTCTGCTATTGCGGACCTTAACATTATTTATTGCTGTTGGCCGAGGTGCAAGTTTTGGAGACTATACTGCAGCAACTTAAAATCGTTAACCAAGTTTGTATGTCAGAGTCTCTGAAAGATAAAGGTTATGTGTACGAATAAGGGTTTGAACAGTCAGCAATTTTCGGACTTCCCTTTTGAATGCGACCTTAAACGACGATAGGAGACGCGACTGTTGAGGCAATGAGTTTCACAATGAACAATATTTCATAAAAAATTTTGCTCTAATGCTAATTTTTGCTATGTCAGTTGTGACGACGGGCTCTGTTTCGAAGGGAGTAGGGAGTTTGATTTCTGAACTGAGGGGCTGAAGTGCTACTGTTACCACCGATGAGACTATTGAAGAATGATAAGTTTGCTTTCGCACGCCGAAGCCACAGAGGTTTGAGATTCAGTATTGCACATAGTTTCTTGTAACTTAGATTTGACGAAATGCCTACTTGCCTCTTCGTAAATACACGCTGAACGCTTTGGATTGCGAGTCTGTCGCACTGTCTCACGCTGAAGCTGGTTAGAGAACAATAATCTAGAATGGGTCGGACGTGTGTTTTGAAGTGTTTTAGTCTATTTTTGTTCAGCCTAAAAGTCCTATGTAGCAACCCAACTATTTTATTTGCCTTTGCAACTCGAGTAAGTGCGTGCTCCGAAAAGTTGAAGCTGCAAGAGTAGTTTAGATCCAAGTCACGAACCTTGTTGCTTATGGGGATGATTTGACTATCTGTTATAAGGCTCCCTGTGGATAAGGTGCACCCGCAACACTTGTTCGGCGACTTATGAAGTGCCTTGTTGCAAGTCGTGGCCAGGAAACCACGGGCTCTTTGTTGGATTCCCTTTTAAATGCCTTCTCTCATTCCAGACCAGCAACAATGCAGCAAAAACGCATTTTAGGAGCTATACATCCCGACTTGCCGAACGTTCATTTGGATCCCAAGAGGTTGCCTAGAGGGCTTAGAATAAACCCAACTCTCGAGCTGTCAAACGGACCACATAAGCACACGGGTCGGGAAACGGTTATTTACGGACAGTGATAAACGTGTTGTGCCCTTATATAACATGAAAAGACTCTCGTTGATATCTCATTCCGCATACAGAGGCACTCTAAATATCATATCGGTGTTAGTCCACTTGTCTCTTTTCTTATAGGCAGGATATCTACTTTTCCGTTGGACTCTAAGCATTTAGTGTGCTTGGGTGTACTAATCAAGTTGTTTGGACCTCGGTATGCGGCCTTGTTGCAAATGGACACCATCTACTTCGGCCACAGGTACAATCCTTTGGTAATCGCATTGTTGCTTGCGGCGACAACGCATCCTGCAATTTTCGACGTGTGTTGACACCCTGGTAGCGTGGACTGCTGGCAGGCCACGGAATTTCTTATGATTATATTGGTTATTGAAGCTGTTTCCTTGAATCCATCACTTCATGATGATGTGTGTAAACTATTTTTGCCTTTGTCTATGTCCATTTATGTTGCCTTCCCCCTCATATACGTAAAACGCGCTGCGCTTTTGGAGCATCCATTCTCGGATTTTTTGAGTATAAGATTTCCGTGTTTTACGGCCCCTGTAATATGGCTCATTCTGTTCAGGCCCCAGTTCGTTTGGAATAGAACGTTTTACGTCATGGTTCCCTGGACAGCTTTTCATGTTTTCCTTATGCTTTCGTGGCCCGCTTTTCAAAATTCTGCATCGCGGGCTTAAAAAGTCTTCGCGAAAACTATATTGCTGCATCTGTCAGCCTCTTACGCTGGATTGTATACGTGCCATTACTGATTTAAATAATGTGACTGACCCGCAAGGGCGTTTTTGTTGCTGAAAATGTCCGTTCATCCCCGCGTAGATAGATACTCCTTGTGATGACGATGTCATTGTTTTAGGAAGGCTAGCGTGCCCATTGGGGTCGGAAAACTACGTGGCTGTCAGAATGTTTGTCAAATTTTTGAAATCCAGCCGCTTACTTGCATTTCTTTAAGTCTTTTGCAGAGTGACATTTATCAGGTTAGCGTGAATCAACTCCAATTTAAGTGTTTTTCTTTGTCTTAACTGTATATGCCATCCCTGTGCTTTAAATATGCGTGAATTATTTTTGTTGATGACCAATTCCCAGGTTTCTTGGCCTTGCATTCAAGATCACTGAGCGAATAAAATTGCAGATATACTTCTTGGTTTTGCCTCCAGTTGGTGGCATTTTTTCTGTCATATACAGTAAGCGGGTGACGAAACATCAGCGCGTAAGGTGGCCGAAGTCAGGAACGTTCTCTGCCTATTAACGAATGTTGTTAATTGTAGACTATGTGCTGGAGCCCGCATCAGATTTCGACGATTACTGAAATAGTAAGGATATTGCTTTCGTATATAGCCCCAGCGGAAACCATGGAATTCTAAGAGCAGATTTTTGATGAAGTACGGGCAAGGATCTACTTGGGACGATTAGGGGCCGTTGGGCCAATTCTCGCGGCGGTATCCAACCCGAAGGTTTGATGAAATCAGTTCTCCTATTATACTTTCGGGGTCTCTGCCCAATAGTCATGAAAAAAACATTTCGGATGAACGACCTTCGACACCGAAGATCCGGCAGGGGTGCAGATGGATCACAACCTGCAGACAAACGGTGGTCTCCAGACATAGGTTAGTGAAAGCCATTACTAATAGATTGATTCCATAACCTTTGCTTACTGTTTAACAGGTTCCGCGATGTTAATAACGTCATTCCAAGATTAGCTGGTCGTGGACATTGAGAGAATTGTCAAACACTGGCTCACTTATTAACGAGACCGAGGCTACGGACGGGGATTGCGCAGGCACGTTATTGCCGCGTAGTGTATTATTGCATTTCTACCAATGTGGACATTACTGCATATTTTACGTGAATGCTTTTCTAACTGACCATTTTGAGTATTCTTCAATTTTGCCGTGTACATAACACGACCAAATTTAGGGCAAGAGGCCCATTTAATGGTTCCTCAGTATTAGAGATCACTGTGAAACAGCGTATATACTAACGGCCTCGACTGACAGCGTATTCCTTCATTACTTCTCAGGCCGTAGAAATAAACCACCTGAATATACGTAGTGCACTTGGAACCACACATGAGTTTCATTACTTGAGAAAGCAATCACTCCCAATGAATTGTGCTTTGCATTCATTTTCGTTGTCCTATTTTGTCCTGGCTGTTCATTTATACTACCGGCTGGGGACTAGGCACACCGATCAAAATAGAGCCGTTTCAAGTTGCTGCCCAGGAATATATCGCATTGGGAGTAGAGGTTCCAATGTTGCGCGCCTCTTACTTAGGAATTTTCGAGAATTTGCCACAGGTGGTGATGTTGCGGTCGTCTAACAGTTAGCAGCGTCAAAAGTCGACCACCCGTCGAGTGAGAAGTCAGATAAATGGGTGCGTCGTTTTCCTATTCCCCACCGTTTGCACAGCGGGTACCGGATGGGCGCCGGCTGCATCTTCAAGTTTTTCCGGATTCGCCGGACATTTTCGGGACTGCCACAGGAGAGGGCCTGGAGCTTTGGCTATAGGCCGCAAAGACTTCCGTTCTTTCCAGAAACCTAAAATATATGGCATTAATCAAAAGTAACTCTTTTCTATCCAGACACCCGGCATACTCATTAACGATGATGAATTTGCGAATGCACCTCCAACGTGCAGTGCAGAACTCTATAGCGAAACAAGTCTGGTTTTATCACCACGGCCACAAAATAAGTCATAAGACTATCTTTTGCCTCTCGCGATGAATCCTGTCACCCTGCTGCCTCAACTGCCCGGCTGTAACTGCCTGGATATTCACCTGCCTACTTCCTTCTTCACGAAGATAGAAAAGCCACCGCCAAGAGAGTCTTTCAGCTCGAAGAAAATTGCGGACTGTCATGGCAGATGTAAACGATCTCTTAGTGAACCGAACGCTCCTTTCTGGTCCCCTGCGCTGTCGGTTCAGACTGTCCACGGCCTCCGCTTTGCAGGCCACCACCATCATACCGGCACTAACACGAACTTCTGGTTAACAGCGCTCCTACCCCAACACACGGACTCCATTCCATAAAAATAGCGTTTGGTTTTTCATTTATGCCTAATCTGACAGAAAATTCTACCTTAGTTCCTCCATCCTGAACCACGGCCGCTTCATAATTCCTATTCCAACCCACCTCTCTTTCTGCGCCGCTCCACAAGCCCTCCAAGAACTTCGGATTCGCCTATACCAGTATGACGATGAGTGTCGTCTGACTTCTTCGAAATTCACGTTCACCCTCTTCTGGTGTAACTACTTCAACGTTCACCAAAACTGCTCTATTGCCCACTTCTTGCCCACCTAATTCCGTTATTCTTGACTCTTCACGCACCACCTTCCTGTCCTTGCAACCCCATCACTCATCCTTCCTCTAGACGGCAACGTAGCCCCTCCGCTGAGATAACTAACTGTCGTTCTATCCAAACTAGTCTCGGTGCCCTAAGTGGCTACGATGCATCCGATAATCTGGGTATTATTTTCATCATTTACTCCTGGATTTACGGGGACACACCTGACAGCATGATCTTCCATAAGGGACGATAATATTTTAGAGGTCCTAGGTACGACTGCTATGGAGGTGGTTGATTTATCTAGGTTAGACGGCATCTATAAATCCCCATTTTGATGCATCCTGCACTTGAAATCATCCCAGAAACGGTGTGGATCCCTGTCACTTTGCCGTTCTGTGCTATCTGCATGGCCTGTGCTTATCGCCCACCATTTCGAAATGCGATAGGGACCACATGTTTGATTACCTCACCTGCCTCCCATCAACATCAAATTATAACCGAAGAAGAATGCCCCCGGAGTAGGCTGGTCTACCATTACGGCAGCAACAAACAAACCATTGTTCGTCTCAAGTTTAAATTGTGGCGTTGGGCGCAGCATGTAACTTCGCTCACCATGAAAGATATATTGGACCTCGGGTTTGCGCAGACTGACCACCACACCGTGGTTTATTTCAAAAGCAGGCTTCCGGGAAGGGCAGCCACTGGTAGGAACCAAATCCTTGCTTCCCGTTCTATTCATTTATCCATAAAACTCACCCAACTTGTATTATCTGGCAGCTCCCATCCTTCTTAGTACGCTAAATTGACTGTTTCCAGGCGAATGACCCACAGAGGGCTGCCGACAAATTTTGCCTCTATATGGTCAGCTGCATTCAAAAACGGCCATTAGCAAGCAGATAACCGGAAGCAGAATACTTCACAACTTTCTTCCTTGAAATTCAAATATGTCAACATACAAGGGCAATTTTCATTCACGCGTGTCATTCCCAGGTTTATTTTTTCGCTTCGTCTGTCCAACACTATCTCTTGCCCAAGCAAAGCTCTTCTTTAGAAAGATGCTGAGGTGCCAGGACATAAAATCAGCTAATAAAACTTTCAAAATGGTACAAAGTAAGACCACGTGATAGCAAGCCTGGTGTGTACTTCCTACTCTTTGCGGTTGGTATGTCCATGACAACTCCAGAATGAACACGAGATGTTCCATCAACATTTTGTCTCCTTAATGGTCCTAGATGCAGTCACTGACCCTCCGGAACCACAGAATAGAAACAACCTCGCATTATCTGCCATATCCCTCGATATCAGGACTATTGCACAAGACCTAGCTAGTTTCAAGCCAAGGATTAACCAAGGCCCGAATGGCTTCCCCCGGCAGCTGTTGTTCTTGGTAGTCCTGACCTATCCTTACTGTCGCCCGACCTCTTTACACTCTAAATACACTCTGGCATATTTTTGATCAGCCGGAAGCCCTCCGTATTGAGCTTTGTCCATAAGAGATGAATGTTGCACGAGTGGTTTAATTATCGTCCCACTAACCTTCAGGATTACGGAAATGGTGATAATAGGGTTCCTCTAAGCCCTCAACCTTCTTATCCCCAGACATCACGGAATGCTCCAAATCCGTTCCCGCTGCACTAGTCAACTTGACTTCCTTGGTTTTTCAGTCAAACTTGCGGATCGGATTACGGCTTTCGCAGCTGTCTACTTTGTTACATCTATGGCCTTTGATCATGTCCGTCACTCGCCCCTTGTATCTAAAGTCACCTCCTTTGGCATCACTGACCGCTTTCTATTCCAGGTTTTCCGTTTCATCTAATAAAAGAGCACCGTTTGTATCCATTGATGATAAAACCCAGGCCGCTGCTTTTGGTGTCATACGGGAGAGTTTGATAGGCCCCTTGTTATTTGCAGTATATGTCGATGAGGCTTTTAATTTAGTACCTCGTGGTGTCTCGTTTTTGTTTGCTGATGACAAAAATAGTTTACTTCCTGAAGCTCAGTGAAGTTAGAACTGGAATCGAATAAACCAATACCGATTTTTCTACTTCGGACGGTTGGCGTATCTCCTGGAAGATCGGACTCTCTACCGACAAGATTGAGATACTCACGTTTAGATGTGGACTGTCTAAAGATTCAGCTCTGATAAACGGAGCTGCTGCCCCACTTAGATGTACAACTCTTGACCCTGGTATGGACTACTCAGTCTTTAAATTTCTCAGAGCGTGCAGGTTATTGGTGGTCCAAGGATAAGCAAAACATGTAATGTCAGGAAGAATTTCCATTGAAAGCATACATATCCGCGTCCTTAAGCAAGTTATGGATTGGTCAGAGACCCGGAATTACAACGAACGCTGTTCAGTCCTCAAACTTGAGCCACGTTGGCCACATTGACTGAGAATTAACCTAGCGTATTGCATAGCCTGGTGAATAGGTGTTAATTTGCCAACGACCCACTTGCGTTTTCCCCCACGCCTGCCCTCTCCGTCACGGATCTCTAACCATCTATGGAGTAATAGCCGTATCATCTTCGAGGCACCAGTTTTTTCTAGCTGCCTACTCCAAGCTTCGGGGAAAACTTTCCATTAATATTCACTGTAAACAGAACCAATCCAATTTTAATTCGGCCCCAAATTTTTACCAAAGCTTCACCCAAGTCCATAAATTGACCAACATCCCGAGCTCAGAAGACCGTGCGTGGGTTCAGACGCCAATTTCTGAAAACTTCCTCTGACTCTTTCATCTATCCCACTATGTGTAAGACGAAACCTAGACCCGGTGTTGGTAAATACGGTATCGGAACTGCATTGGACCTTAGGCTAGAGGCTGAAGGCTCACTGAAGTTAACCCATCGTTCAGTTTATTTCCCTCCTGCAGTTCTATTCTGGTCGCAATATCTTCTGTTACAGAATCCCTGCAATTATCTTATCCCAGTTACTACAATTAATTTGGTTTTCGCAATTTTTCCAAATCTTCTATTGACTTCCCTGTCATGAAATTCATGCTGTCCCTCTTGCTATTACACCTACCAGCATTTCTACCGTAGTCTCACGGCAAGTCGCTCTTTTATTTTACATTGTTTTTCACCCATTTTACCTCCCTAAATGACATCTTACGACTCGCAAAACATGATCAAAATTTGTGGTGTCTTCGTTCACACTCCCCGGCTCGTGTCTCACAACACCAGTTGTGCTCCTCCGTGTGATTTCTAATCCTTACTGCCCGTTCCCACGGCCCTGTGCAGTCAAATACCTGTCAGAACAGCATTAAGTTCATAGACTGCCAACGTTGAGAAAGCAGACCAACCCAATCATTTTCGAAAAACCGTCCAATGAGTGCAAATGTTTGATCATGCGGAGGAGTTTTGGAAAGTTTCCATACGGGCTCAACCACTCCTTCGGTGGAAAACTAATAAACGCAAAAACAAGACCGAGTTCTTACAGACAAGTGCCATCTTCAAAATTCTTTTGTCTCCTATAAGCCCCAACCCGATCGTGCGAACGGGGAAACCCCACATTTCCCGTGTTCTTCTGACATGCTACTACTTCTTGGGTCGAATGCCTAGTGCGATGTCAGCGCACGGGATTCTCCACATGTATTCACGGCTCTGTTCATCTATATTTCCGCCCCGCCTCCCCTGTCCCTCATATACACGCTAGGAATGTTCGCTCATGTCCTCCACAACTGCCATCAAGTAGTCACCTTCAAACACTCTAACACTCCTTGCAACCATTTTTCACAGTTATGTATATAATGTCATACGTCTAAAATTGAAAGATGCCACACTTTTATTAATGTTGTTTATTCCGTATCGGCTAATGGCGAATTTTCCGATTGAGTCCTCGGCTGCATTTCGTTATCCTTAAACTGTGCAGCGGCTGCCTTCATCTACTATTCTCCATGTTGCATTGGGTCACTTGCCACCAGCCACTCTCTCTGCCTGCCATCTTCTTAGTACTCTGCAACCAACCAATCAACTATCACCTTTCTTTTTTAACTTCGCCCGTTGCCTTAGCCCCTAGGGTTAATCTCACATGAATTACCATAGTATTCCTCAAAAATCTCAAATGGAAATCTTTACACCTGATCCATAGTATTTGCACGTCTGTCAGTTGGGAAGCGTTAGGCATAGTGGTGTGCAAATGGTAGATCCCCCGTTGAAATGTTTAAGGTTAATTCATTTACCCAGCAATAAGAGAGGGTTAACCTTTGGTGTTGTCCATATTAAGTTAACAAATTAGGTTCTCTTGCGCCCTCAGATAGAGTGCTATGGAAAGCAGAGGCTAACTGGGAGTAGGGGGATGGGATGTGTTTAGAAATCGATGGCTGACTCAAAAGCATGAAATTCCGGGATATAGGGGTTAGTCAATTAAGGGAACTGAATAAGTCTAAGGTAAACATTTAGTGCAGCCTTAAAACTGGATTGGTTCTGTATGCATGGAATGCTAATTGGAATTTTGTTCAAAAACTTGGCATAAACAGTGAGCAAGAAACACGAACTCAAGAAGGATTCGGCGATTTCTGTATGGATGGTCGGAGACCTGTGACGAAGAGGGTAGTGGCTACCAGATGAAAATATGGGAGCAAATGCACACATTTATGTATTTGGAAATGCCTAATTGGGAAGGTAGCAGATATGAAGACAAACAATTTTCTTTCACTGGTTTATTAGTGGCTGAGTGGACCAAATTTCCCAGGTATCCGAGTGGGAAAATTGACGAATAAAGTTAGAGTGGGCATCTGATTATATATTTGAATAACATATCCACCTTTTTATCGTGCATTTGGTGCCGTGGTAGGTAACGGAAGTTAATGAATGTAGCTCCGATTTCATTAGGTTATTGGTTGTGGAACTGTGCCTCTAGCCGATAGCCACTTTGGGTTGTAAGTCACTTCATTTTGTTTCTAGACACCTGATGGGTGATTAAACTAATGGATTGAGACCGCTTAGGTCGTAAACAGGACGCGATCTCTGACATTCTTTGTTGGTACTACTGTGACCATGCTGATCGGACAAAATGTGCCGTCTTTCCTATTGTGATCTTTTTATACATACATATATAGGTCACGTCGATACTGTAACGCATATTCCCGCGGGGTTTCGTATAAGGTATACAGAAATACAAGCGCTTCGGCGGTAAAAATAAATAATTTTATTCCTAGGGCAGCATGACGATGCAAAAAACAAGGTTGATTATTACCTACCTGCGCCCGCCTCAAAGTGCCGCGGCTCCTGGTATTGATGAATCGGAGTTTCATGTGACTTTTGATATTTGAAAGTTGCTTCTCCGCGAATCTCGTTCCTTTTCTAACATCAGCTTTTTCGTTCGCTAAAAATGACACGAAATGCTAGCTGAGGCTTTGGGAGTACAAGAGGTGCCATCCAAATTCAAGAGTTTCGACAATGTCGAAGAACACCACAGATTCTGTGGGAGAGATAACGTACCACTAGAACCGATAATAAAGGCAACTACAACCACGGTGAGTTCGGCCAGATACCTTCTCCTTTTGCCGATGACTTCCGACACAAGTGCAAGTTCTGCAATCGTTTTCCGCACGGAAAATTGCGATCCTGCGGAGGTTTCTGATGCGAGTGCACATAATGGACATAAGCAGGATGCGGCTCACCGACAGTGACGAAAGGGCGAAGAAATCCAGGTCACCGACATGAATAGACAGGTTTTCAGTGATGCTTCTGGTTGCCCGGGCAAAGTTCGCCTTTTGGCTGCAGTCATTCCGATGGAACGGCGCTTAATGCAGTAACTGGCGTTGGCTACAGAACTCCTGACCAAATAAGTCCAGGAATGCAGGTCACAATGCTATGCATATTTCCGCCGTATACTTTTACAAAAACAAGCTGCCACGAAGCTTGGCACAGATTTATTAGTCATTAACAAGCTTCTCGTGGCCAACGAAGGCAGACGGTCTCCACATTTCAGCTTAATAATAATAATGGGTATAGTTCCCGAAATTCGAGAGTCATGCGCAAGGCAAGATCACATTTACACATAGATGGCGCATTGGAAAACGTAAGACAAAATTTAGTCGTGAAGATGCAGTTTCTATGCTCTAATGAACAACCTGCAATAAGATGGGTCTAATCACGAGGTTTTTTGGCTTCGAATCAAGAGCCTAGATAATGCCATATGCCATAACTTTTCTGGGGACGGACTTATGAGCTCGCGCAACTGCGAGTCCAGTCCAATGTGTAACACGGCATACAGAGGGCGCCATCGCCGGCGCAATGCTTTGGCTGGGGAGAAATGGTTGGGTGCTGTCAAGTGGCTCCCGGGTTCCATCAAAAAACAAGGAGGGTAAATACTGGTAAAATGAGAGATCAAATATGGATGTGCAGCGGAATGGGAGGAAATGGAAATTCACAACTGGATATCATATCAGGGTGGATAGAGAATGGTATCAAACAACAGTTCATATCAAAATAATGCTTAAAATGAAACAGCAGGAAACCTTTCAAGGTTGCTATTCAGACAATTTTATCGGTGACGAAAGTATACGAAGAAATCGCTGGACAGAGAGACGATATGGAACTTACAAAAATGGTCACAGGACTTAATTCGGCCGGGGAGCGGTGTATGAGTGTAGCGGAGAGTAGATCGGGTACGTGTAAGATTTACATCAATCCCTGAATAACACTTGCTATGATGAACTTGTATTAATCCTTGATTAATATTGAGATTATGTGTTCTCTGGCGGTAACGGGTTTGGAGGTTTGGGGGTTGCGACGGCATTAACAGTAGTGATAGTAGACTGTGGCCAATGTGATGGTCCATCGGAGATGAGGCACCCGGGCGGTTCAACAGCGTGGGTTTGGACTTGTCTCAGGGTCGGCGTGGTGCCAGGTAACTCAAACGGCAGGCTTTCCTAGACGGGGATAGCAAACCAGCCGCAAAGGATGGAGTGGAGTTTAGGGCGATAGTTTGCGTTTCATCTGTGGTCATTGTCGAGCCTGGAGAAGAGCCGAGAGAGGGCAGTCTGGAATTTGTTCGAGCTGGTGTTAAGGTGAGTAAACAAAATGGGAACAGTGATAACTCAGTTTCCAACGAAGGATTACAAGGGCACGCAGACAACCTGTCATGAAAACGCCAGGGGTAGTTTACGTTTGACGGAACGTACTCAACACACATCGGCTGCTCGCACCTCATAGGGGCATATTGCTCAGTCATTCCTGTGCTTCTTATAGTCCTTATTTGAAAACGCCGTTCCAGTTTATCTTTCCGACATCTTCGCAGATGCAGAGTACAGCTGGTCTGATAGGTCGGCCATCGGCAAATGGTCAGTGAAATACGTCACTATTTGTTCTGCTGTGGGACTCTTCTGGACCTTACGGCGCGTGTGTACATGCTACGGGGAGTCCCAGTTATAATCATGATCATCGTGATCTTTCGCCTGAAGTTTCTAATCCCAGTTGCCAATAAAGGACAATGACGGAATGGCTCGCGGGATGGCAGTGTAGGCCTGGATGCTAGGACAGGATTTGATGCGAGAAAATCGTGGAAAGAAAGAGAAGGGAGAAGCCATGAGAATATCGGAATCGGTAAAATTTGTTTGAACAGGACGATAGCAACTTGTACCACATAGTAGTTTACTGAGCCTTGCATGAATAATTAAGAAAAAGAACGACGGCAGTTGTTTATAAGACGTCCAGCATACGTAACCAGGTGTGGCGGTTTAGGGAATAAATAACAGGGGCATGTTAAAAAATAGAGGGGTGGTGGTGAAGCATAAGTGGAATAGTCCCCGATGAGCTACTTCCCCAGACCGACCCAACAAAGCCAAACCGCTTATTACCGAACGAGGGCGGTGGTGGGGGTTTTCCCTTTCGCAGCGGTCAGGTCTGGGCTGATGGCATAACATATCCATTGTAGGGGTGGCCCCATTCCTTCGCAGTCCCGAAGTGTGCTTTGGTTTGCTGGGGTAATCTGACATCCAGCGGAGACTTTTTCTCTTTTCTAAACAGAGGAATGGTTGAGCCCATATAGGTCACTTTCCATAGTTCCTCCGCCTGACGCTTAATTTTCCCGCGTTTTTTCGCAAACTGCTGGGGGTGGGCTGTTTTTCTCCCACTACGTTGGAGATGCCTGAAGCAAACGCTGTCGCTAGTCATTTGGGTTTTTCGCACGGACTAAAGAAACGAAAGTGGGGATAACGGGAAGCAAGCATACGGAGGATAGGTAAGTTTAATGCCGAAAATGCAGACCTGTACGTATGGCTCCGTCCCATCGTCAACGCCTGTCCTTGTTTTTTTCATTTACGAGTGCCTGCTTGAAACTTACTAATGTGGACGCTGTGTTTTGCATAAGCGAATCACATCGTCTGTGTGACGTGAACAGATTTTTTTTTATAAGCGAAACTAACACATGCTGGGTACTTAAGGGAAGGAGTCTACATGGTTAGCGTTAGCACGGTTACTGGGAAGGAAGATGAGTTGGTGGAAGAGTGAAAGGAAACTCGAAAGTGTTTCTCTGATAAAATGTTTAGCAAAAGAGAGGAAACTAGATCAGGCAATAC
>LUCM01011567.1:0-11907 GCA_008360955.1 Fasciolopsis buskii
GTAATTGTCCCAGAAGCCAAATGGCATATGTCAGGGTGTTCAAATGGTGAGAGAACAGAGCTTTGTGGGGCTTATAGTGGGCTAGCCCCCCAATCCCTTCTACCGATATGTTATTGGTCTGCGAAGGAGGCTTAACCTTCCGTGAGAAGACGGAGCTGGAAAACTGTGTTGCTAGCCAAGTCCTGCGGTTTCCGAAATAATTCGTAAGAGCGTTTAGCTGTGATATTTCAGTCTCGTCTTACTGTATAATTCAGATTGATCGGGGTTATGTGAGAGTAAGGGAAAATTCACATAGGACATTTAAGTCCAGCGTGAATCCACGAGATGTGTTTTGGTGGGGGTGAATTAACTCAGGATACATTCTTAGAGGTTCGGATAAAGCATACTTGTGATAAGGGAGTAAGATTCGCTTTAGTTAGGTATTACTGCCGCGAGGAGCTGCTCGATTGTAATGGATTTGTGGCTATAGACAAGGTGGTAGTAAGAATTTGGCGATGAATGAAGGCCGGTGTTGTTCGGAGATGCCATTTGGGTGTTGTATCGTGGGGAGCGTGATAGTGTTAGGTTGGCCATTGTCGCCTGTCACACGGCAGGACTCGGCAAGCTATGGGTTAGTGGGGAGGGGCCTTGGAAAATGCTGTAAAACGCGTTAGCAGTAATGGCATGATATTTTCGATAGGCGTTACTTTTGGAATTCGTGGGATTCAGGAAGCGGTGTTTCTGGCTGAGCATTGGGTTAAAGCGGTGACAAGTTTGCGTTGGATAACAATGAGCTGTTCACCTAGTTGTGCTTCATGGGCCCGAACCAGTTATAAGTTTTTCCGGTTAGCTTGGGAGGATCAAGGGGTAAAGTCGTGCAAATTATGAGGATCCGTAGTTGTGGGTGAGATTTGGGGTACGTAGTAGAAGGGGTAATCTTGGGTGGTAATGCATTAAATAGAGTATGAGCTGGTAAGTGGTGAGTAGGAGATAAGGTTGCATCAGGCCCTAATAGGAGGGATCTCGTATCTTGCGGATGTGCACTGTGTTACCGACGGCATAGTGAGGCATGATACAGTGACCCCACCAAAAACCAACTTAATCCTGTTGCACGCGCGCTCAGAAGGACCCTCCTCGTGATTGTGGACCATTCCGGTTTGGTGAGCTCATGCGGCGTGGCTTGTTCGACTGGCGTGCGAGCAGTGCCAGGATAGTCGAGTGTAAGAACAGGCTGACCTTTACTGATTTAACAGGATGGTAATAGAGTGGGGGTTTTGGTTAGTTGAATAGGTCCTGTATAGCGATTCCATGTGTGGAATTCAACTAGTATTTTGCTGGGTGCCATGCTGTTGTTTGACAGAGGCGAGGAAGTGTAGATGGCCCGGTATCTGGGATGAGAGGCCTTGTTATGTCAGGACGGATTATATTAGCCGAGGCCTAAGTTGTCGACGCGTCATACCGCGTGGTTACACCGTCAGTGCTTTTATCTTGGGGTACCAGATTTGGTAGATTAAGATGAGCACGTTTGCGGGGAAGGTTGGAAGGGCGAAGAAGACTGAGTTTCATCTAGATCTACCGGTATTGGCTGCGACCAAAGGAGATGACGTCGAGGGATTAGCACTTTCGCAGCAGATTTACGCGAAGGTGGAGTGCCACTGCCTTAATTAGATTTATTCTCAGACAGACTAGTAACAGGTTTGTGGGGTGAAGAGATTGGACAGGAAATTGAGCGGCGTTAGTAGGGGAGAAGTCGGTTATGCAAATTGCTTGAAGGTGTAGTTTTCGATGGGTTTTGCATTTTAGTCCCCGTGGCGGACACCGGGCACGGGATAGCCGGAGACGTGGGGCGATGGAAACTGTCACAGGGAGAAGGTAGGTTAGTTGAAACCTTGGCAGTAGGCTCAGGGTTTGGCTCATTAGGAGGAACCTGAACTGGCAGCACACTGGTCAGAGGGAGAGCGCCCGATACAACCGAAGTCCTACCAACTTGAGAAGCTGCGGTGAACTTTAATGATCGTAATATATCCCTCCGGAACGGAGTTTTATCCGTAAAGATCTTGATATTTTTATAAGGCGTATAGTTAGCAATGTTCGCCTTGTTTGCTATATAATCCTTAGCAGAAAGTTCATCAAGAAATTGAAATTAAATTGGACAGTTATTCTTGGGGGATTTTTTCCGGAGTCTAGAACACAGACAGGAGTGGTGGGTCACGCAACAAGCATTGAGAATGGTAGATTGGACCAGTGGCAGTGGGAGGTACATTAAAGACAACGGCATTCTTTGCTTTTGCAATACGTTTGTGAGCTTCCTTAGTTACGGAGTCGGAAAAGCTTCTTGTGGCAGCTAGATTGCCGGCATTATTTTCATTGGAAGGGTCAAATAGGCTGACTAATGGGGGGAGTTTCATTGACAGGTCTTCGATCTCCTGTACTTTGATTTCTAGGTTTATTAGTCTTTTCGAGACATCAAGGGTTTTGGGACCAGAATTATTAAATATATCAATGAGCGGGACTGATCTTGTTTTAGTAGAAATCAGGGGTTTGAAGGGCTTTCTTAGTACCACGGTGCGAAGCTGACGTTGCTTTGGTTCGACTAGTGAAGGCATCGTACGGGTTGTATACATTCAAGGACGTCTGAAATGGCTATGTTAGGCTATAAACGTTTGGTAACAGACAACGGGATGGTGTCAAAAATTGCGGGAGCGTAAAAGTGAGAAGGTACATAGAGAGGCCAATTAGCAAAGTTGCTCTTAAAAGTAGACCGATAGACGGGTAGAATATGTGGTTGGCAGCATAAACACTTTTATTATAGGTCCAGGCTTGAGGCAAATATTGACAGATAGGTCGGCGAGGGATGAGGTCAGAGGTTAATGGTCAAAAAATTTAGGGAATATTTTCAACTACGAAAACGGTTCTAGTTATGCTTAAAATGCTACAACAACTCTCTAATAACATTCCAAATTGTAGACGAAAATAGCGAGAACAACTCACAGTGAGGAACGGTGAGTTTGGAAACCACGGGATTTGAAGAGACAATACTGATCGTCTTTGGAGAAGCAGCAATTTTTCCACTTGAATTTGGGTCTAAGCAAAGTGATGGGGGGTGAGAAAGCTCCCGGAGCGTTTCTCTGAATAGTCGCCTGGCCTATCGAGGCCCATTGTGAGTGAATGGGTTAAGCCGCCAGATTCATGTTTGAAGTTGCTTTGACGTACCACCAGGCGGGGTGTGGTAATCGGTGGATGAGTAGAGAAGGGTAAAGTGGTATGATCCAGATTCACCGTTGATCAGTGTGCAGCGGAATACTATGTAGGATACCTGTGAAACTTATGGCACTCGGGACTTGAAAAGCGGAGGTTTTTTGGGGTGCAGACGCAGGGTTGCCACGGAGTATTTTCTCGATCTTCTAAAACGTTATCTTTGCAAGGTCGTTCTGTCGGCGACTATTCTAATTTTCCTAAATGTGGCGTTTCTGGAAACTGGTGGACAGCTGTTGATAAACTATTTAGCCAAAATTTGGGAAAGTCAGGGCAACTGCGCGTTTGCAACTTCCTCCTTGATCTAATTCGGGCTCACTCTTGGTGGGCCATACCACAGGCTTCAAGAACGAATGACTTCACCGTTCCCAGTGGCAGATAGTCAGAAGGATTAAGCAGCAGAGCATTTGTATTTGTTTTCCATTTTCGAGTCTCGGTGGTGATTGGACCCAAAATACCAAATGCGGATATTAAACAATTACAAATGGAGTAGCTCGGAGGTTTCCTGACACTGATCGCTATGGATGGGCGACGAAACGTGTCTGCCAGAGACAGAACTACCTTCTCTAATGCAGTGAACATTTGCTCAAGGTCGACGGTTGTTTTGCGTGCCTTCTGATATAGATCTTCCCGGGTCACAAACATGGGTTGCCTCCATCAGAGTTTGGCTAAATATGATCGTTTGTTTTCAAGTGCCGGGTAGCCCGTTTTTTATTGCTTACACCCCTGAGCAACTGGCAACGAACTTAAGTGCGGTTTCATTCCTTGGCTTCTAAGGAATGGCCAAAGTAGTAACCAATGACAGAGGAGTTACATTAATCCAAAACGGTATTTGTTTTAGCATGGAAAATGTGATTAGCGTCACGAGGTTTTTCGCCAGAGTTAAGAGCGAACTAATTACGTTTAGTAGCAAGACAGGAATTTATGCCTTATTGCAGAGATTTTTCGCCAAACGCCAGTTTGCTTTAGTCGTTTCCGGAGAATTTGCACTTTACGTTCGGGAACTAGTGGACATGACAAGGTTAAATTAGACACGGTGATTGCCGACAATGTTCACTGTATCAGATACGAAATTATTGAAAATATTCAAAGCTATTAACCTCATATAGTTTCAGATAGAATGGGCTTCAATTTAAACTATCAGCTGAGCGTATCGAGTTAACGTGTGTTGCTGTAAAACAGGACTGTCTGGAGTAGTGAAAACAAGATATTAGGGGGAAAACGAAGGAATCTAATTTAAAGGATTCAACTGAGCACCAGGATGGTGCTCGCGAGAGTAAAAACATGTGAAATAAAAAATGAGTGAACGAGTCAGCAGATAGGTCTACACTTGAAAACAAATAAGCCGAACAAGAAATAACGTTAGGTAGATTCAGCGATTAAATGCGGCTATGGCCAGATCAGGAAATCTGCCATTCTAAGCTTAGCCAAAATAGTGGCGAAATCGTAAGGCGCAAAGCAAGTGAGAACCGGAAACTCAGAAAAATATCCAGTTTTCTGAATAGGTAAAAGGTCCTACTTTGGTTAAAAATGCTAGAATGGCAACCCGGTTGACAAAAATCCAAGATGTGAACCCATACGGGATGCGGAGTCTCGCAGCCTTGAGCCTCCATCATCTGGTACGCTCTACGGAGTCAGGATCCACTTCTTGGGCATACTATAATATAGTGCTCAAAATGACTTGCCATGTGCAAGTGCGGCAACTCAACTGGTGGGGAGGGACCTCCTCCCGTCGGCCTCGAACTGAGTCCCTAACTATGAGCCCCTTGCTGTCCACCGTCTAGATGTGTTGGCACTCTTGAGGCCGGAATATCACGGAGTCCCAGGGATTAAAACAGTATGCGCGACAGTACTGGCGCAAACGTGAGAAAACACTCGCTGGAACCTCAGTAAGGCTGATATTGCAAGTAAGAGAAGCCTCCCTACTCACATTCCATGGCCCATGTCATTCGGGGACGGCCATCACGGTCATCATACGGATTCCAACTGAGGCACTTATTCAAACTTCGGTCACCTATGGGGATCTTTAACTTAAGCCAAAATTCCTTGCTCGTACACTAAACATCTCAAAAGAAAAATTGATTGGGAACGACACCAGCTATCGCAAAGTTCGCAGGATCACCGTGATTACATTCAATTCATAAAACCAAGCAGCAGCGGCATATTACAGGCTGCAAGATGCGGTTTCAAAAATGATTTCAGTTGGGTCCCAGGAATTTTCACAGGCAGCTGGCTCAGATGTTCAGTACCTAGCCGGGGGCACAAGAAAACACGCGCCAGATGGTATAGCAGCGGACAGTGACAGGGAAGCAGCAAACGTACTGAATGTTTACTAATCTCGGTGTTCGCTCCACCCAGAACAGAGATGTCCGGGGATGCAGGCACGGGAGCTAAATTGTCCGAAAGCTCCTCAAGACGGGCTAGTAGAACTAATTGGATTCTCGTCCGGACAAGTATGGCGTAAGCTAAGCACATTACAAAACCGAAAAACCTCAGGCCCCGACGACACTTCGCATACCATTTTGCAACGTTGAGCAGATCAACTAGTTGCATGCTAAAGGGTCAAGTCACTTAGAAATGGCAGACTTATATAGCCTCCAAAATTTTCAGTCTGGCAGTCGGTCCGGGCCTCAGAATTACCGTATCCGCGGTATTCAAAATTAACGGAAGGCTTAATCGCTTATACCCTGCGCAACGTCCTTGAGGACGGCCGCCTTCACAAAGCACAGCATGGGTTTAGAGGATAAATATCGCGCCAAACCTCAGTGAGGCGATGGACCACCGTAGCGGGGGAGTGGACGTGGTGTTTAGTCGGATGTGCTCCCGTTGGACTTCCCCAAAGCATAATATTAATAATAATAATAATAATGTACATTTCTCGATTTGCGAGAAGCAAGAGCATGGAAAGAACAAGCTTTTACATAGATGATGCACAGGAAACACGAACAACATAAATCGAGGGGAGAGGGGGTGAGAGCGACCTTAAGTAGTTTGAAAGTTTTGTTTGTTTTTGTATATTTCTCGAAATACGGGAGTCATGCGCAAGACAATATCAAAGTTGATCAAAGAAGGCACAGTGCAGACTCGAAAAACAGAAACCAAACATACAATACAATGTGGTTTCTCTCAGAAGATCATAACCGGTGATGTGATTTCATGAGCACGGGGTTCCGAGTTTTAAATCACAGCTAGATAATGGTTCGCAAAGATTTTTCAGTGAATGATTACCAGTCCTGCACTGCGAGTAATAATATGTTTGAATGCAGCAAAGGTGCGCATCGCAAGCGCAAAATATGGCTGGAGGGCGATAGCTGTCTCCGCCTGTTGGCCGGGATACTTGATGACCAACAGAGTAATATGGTGGAGTTGAGTATCAATATGGATGTGATAACGGAAATGAGCAAAAACCAAATTGGATAGCAAAAAGGCAGTATAAAACTCGAAAATTCTGAAAGCATAGTCCGTTAAGCAAGGATAGCGGCGACAATGGACGGGAACTGTGCGATCGCAAGACTAATACATGCGGTTTGTTTCGGCAACTATGAGTTCATAAAATTTTGCTTGGTCTGGAGATAAAGGTGGCAATGGGAAAGAAGCAGGAGAACCGGAATGAAATGAGGCAACGTTTGGTGGACTCGTGTGGAGGACAGTTGCCAGGGGCATCGGTCTATTGTCAAAGTTGGCAGACAAAAATAGAGGTTGACGAAAAGTAACGGTCCTCAGCTGTTTTGAATGTCAATATGCATTATAAACGTCAGTTTATATCAGACGCCAATAAAAATGCTGTCCATTAGTGAATCCGTTTTGTATGGGAAAGAGCAGGAGGAAGCCAGTACAAAATGGTGCACGTGAACTTATGAGCTGCAATGCTGTTTACCACAACATCGATAGTGGGTGGGGCCGACCGCGTGATGAATACCCAAACTGGAACTCACTGTTTGAGAGTGAACGCAGGAGGTGTAATCCGCCAACCTAGCTGCACCCGCACACCGCTGCAGCCGAGCTGCCCCCCGATGTGCGCCGGCCAAGGCGCTGGATGTGATCGCTCCCTGCAGTATTGTGGTAACGCCGGTGTACTCGTGGCGTGGAGGAGGGATTTCAAATGCGGCCGGGTAAGGGATACTTTGCCTTTCCAGGGTTGGATATTCGCCAGAGCAAGGGTGTTTCCATCAAACAGGATTATAGGGCCTGGAAGAGTGAAAAGACGGACGGCAGTCCGGCCTAGCTGCCAGCTGCAGCTTAAGAAGCAATCAATCATACGAGCAACTCACAGAAGGAAAATACTAGGGCGCATAGTGAAATTCAAAATATATGGACGGTGGCTGAGAAATCCGGGTTTTCTTTTTGATATACATATATACATTTAAATAGGTGGGCTGGCTAATCTAATGTGTGGATCGTCTGCTCTATGGGTAAATAGAATGGACCGGTATTTGGTAGGATCGTCTACACTATGAGTGAGGAGAATGAGCTGGTATTTATTAGGACGGATAGGGAATAACTGCTGCTGATATAAATAGTGATCGAACTGCAAAGATAGATGCACTAGGGATTATCTGAATTCCACTTGGAAATCAAGGATTGTGTTTCAATCTAGGAGGCCGTGCCTTTCGAAATAAGAAATGGTCGGAGCCAGTGGGTATGATAGATGTAAACGGTCATTATGAGGAGAGAAGATACCACATAGGAATCTATATTCGTGGCGATAGTTTGAGGTCTGAATTGGTCAAGATGGACAGATAACGATGAGGCGTGAGAAAGAAAGAATCCAAGATGTTGGCCTTATTTTGTCTGGAGGGTATCGTTTGGGTTCGTCAGGAACAAGGTGATTTCTACGGGCCAGAGTCATTTGCATGAAGAGAAGAGTTAATAAAACGCAAGAGTGAGGGTGATATTGAATGTCTTTTTATTTTAGAAGAGAGTTGCAGGTTATGGTTGCCATACAGTGTTGGCGACATTGTTAGATTAGTGAAGTGAGTGGACGGAAGTGTGCTGCGAAGTCAGAACGCTAAGGTTTATGGATATGAAGTCAGACTACTAAGCATTAGGTACTATTTTTCAGGCGGAACAACGGTTAGGTGCATTCGACGTGAAACCGCACGTCAATAACTAGCATGCGCTGGTGTCGGAACTCTGTTTGAAGTGGACGATACTAGGTTGATTCCTGTATGACATGAGTAGTGAGATGTACTTTCATTTCCGCAATGAACGAAAAGCTGACATCAATGGGTTTTTCAGAAGCCCAATCCATATTCCATATTTCATATACTCGATCCTGAAATGAGTATGGTTGGTATAGATTATTGAGAAAGGGTGAGCCATCTCACACTATTCGGCTGAGTAAAACCGCCACCATCTAGGTGTCGCGCCAACTGTAAAATCAGAAATTCTTGGCCCGCGTGAACGGGTATCTGTCAACGTTGTCGATGATTTAAACGGGGTATAATGCAGTATAGCCTGGGTCAATCTCCATTCATCATCTTTGTGGATGGCTTTCCTTTGGAAGTAGACCCCACAGTCATGCTATATATAGATGACGTAAAATTCTGACGAGAATTAAAAACTGCGCCCAACGTGTGATTACTGCAGACAGACTGCACCTGTGGTCACTTGCCAACGACCTCTCTTTTGACATAGGTAGATGTAAGGTGATGGATATGGGTGAGCGAGTAAACATTCGAGGAAATCTATTTGAGAGAACGACGGCGGAGTGGGATCTGGGTTGACCATGGTAGACGACCTGTCACGAGCCGCTAACTGTACCCTGCTGGCCCAGAATGCTATGCCCAAGCTAAACCAACGTAATTCATCCTGAGCAGCTTCACTTTGGATTATTTGCCAAAGATATCCTCAAACCCAATCAGGCCTCCCTGCGAGGCAAACATTCAGGCTTGTCCGTTGGTCCTGAGGGGCAATGGGAAAATAACTGAGAGAGTACAATTTCTCAGTGACATTGGCAAGGCAATTTTCGAAGGTAACTTACGGACGGAAAAATTTACGCACTCATTGATAGCCGAAGGTACATCTCCAATCCTATCTATCTGTAGATTTACCGATACCTACCTATGAACATGTCTGTGGAAACAAGGATTTCTAAAATCTCCATTGATAAGGTTGACTAGGTCAGCGGACTATTGGTAAACGAGATCAAAACTCTCCCCAGACGAACTAAAACTCCCATCTTTGTTGCGCAAGCGGAGGAAAACACCCGCTCTTCAGGTCAAACTAGAATGGAAATGGTAATTGTGAACGAAATGCCCTGTTCATCTTATTTGAAGCCATGATTTGCATGGATATGTTACATACCTTCGTTAGACAACCAATGCACACATAAATTCGCCTCTTAGTTTGTGTTTGGCGCGGTGGAAGTAAATCCAACGTTGGTAAGACTCGCATTGCACCCATTCCGTTGTTACATCCAAATCTACAGGGAGCTGTTCCCGCCTACACACGCCACACAGGTCCTATTTATTTGGCAAGAGTGGTGGCCCGACTGTCGACGCCTCTTAGTCTTCGGCAGTTTGCAGCCAGCAGAATTCATGTTTGGGTGCCTCTTAAAGTATACTCACTGTAAGGGCTTACCAAAATGCTGTATGCCAAAGCCATTGATTACTGTGGGAGCAACGGAAGCCTTACTTTATGAAACCCTGCTTAGAGTGTCCATTTTGCACCTCCAAACCATTGGTCAGGAATATGTCACGACTGAAGAACCAAGTAACAATGTTGCATGCCGATATTTCCTAATAATGCAGCCATGCACGGTAAATATATGTAATTGCCGCTGGACAACTGCTACCTGTTGCCTCCTCGAACTTACCGGTGTCTTCTTTCGTCAATGCAAACACTAAGTCGCGCATCCACCAATGAATGAGTACACTGTCTCCTTCCATAATTACCGGCAGGCCACATCAACGGCGGCGAATGTCCGTCATGAGTTACACAGGCCTAATAACCCCAAGAGAAACCAAACGTCGTGACCAAACCATCCCATTGACTGTCAAGTTCACGACCTGGGCCTAGGTTATTCTTTCACTTTAAACTTCTCAAAGCATGCTCTGACACAAGTAACGAAAGCAAACAACTAAGTGGGGATGTTTCACAGAACTCTGAATTTGAAAGAAAGCAAATTACAAGATTTTAGAACCCATGTCAGGCTGATTCTGGAGCGTTGCTCTCTAGTCTGTTCTAACATGCGGTAGCGCAACAGATTACCAACTGAAAACGTCTAGCGTGCATTCGCTGGGCAGCTGATCGGCTGCTCTGCAAGGCTTAATTACACGGAACGCCGTGAGTTGCTGAAATTAGATTCTTTGTGGCTCTGATGCACAAGAGCAAACGTGATATACTTCAACCAAAGTACCGCATGGGACAGCTGTCTCCGCACCTCCTCTCCAAGATGCGGCGTCCATTAAAAGCCTCTCAGTTCAAAAGACATTTGTTAGGGCCAACGTCTTTATTGTCAAATATTCTTCAATATGGACAAAACTCCCCTAAAATTTGCGCTTTTTATTGCCATCATCTAATGCATTTAAAAGTGAAGTACGTATAATATTTACTGTGGTCCTTCTATTTCCTCTGCGACAGGCAGGCTCACCTGGGTATCTAATGTACGAAACTGAATTGGGTTTCTGAAAAACATCGATTTAACCGTTTTCTTTATCACGCAACCCTCCAGACTCCATACCACTGCCGCTACAGAAAATCATAATCTCCGATATTAAACAAGGACAACACGTCATTCATGGAAAGTACATTTAAGGATTCATTGTAAATCTTAAGCCTACTGGTTTTCTTCCCGCCATAAATCAGAGTTCACTCCCAGCCGCATACGTCCAGTGAACATTTTTGTGCGGTTCACAATTTTTCGTATATATTCTCACAGTAAACCGTCTAATGCAACTTTGAATGTCTCCCGCTCTTTCATCAGAAGCATCATTTTGACGGTTGAATGTTGTCAAGTACCATCCACCTGGTATGATATCCATTGTGGTTTTGACTCCTCTCTATTTCGTTATTACATCCATATTGATCTCCATCGCCGCCATATAATCCTGTTGGTTGGTTTAAGAACTCAGCCATGCGACAACGCCCATAATTGCTTCCCGGCTAAATTATGCGCCGGCGATACGCACCTTTGATGCATTTAAACACGAATTGACTCGCAATGCGCGAATCATAGTCAGCCCCAGAAAGTTTTGGCGACGGCTTATCTAGCCCTTATTTAAAGCTCGAAAACTCGTGTTTAGCCTATGAAATTACAGGTTATGTTCAAGTGAGCACAGAAACTCTGTGCCTTCATGATTGAATTTTTGTTTTCCGCGTGTCCACTGCGCCATGTTTGTATAAATTTCATTTTGCCTTACGCATGTCTCTCGAATGTCAAGAAATATACGCATTATTATAATTATTATTAAGTAAATATTGTGTAAAAGAATAAATTGAAAAAAGTTCATGTGATCAAGGAAAGCTGCCGCTTGCAAACTTGCATATGACTTCAGGGAGTCAAGTGTGAAAAAGATAGGGGTCCTTTTTTTTCCTTTCGTTTGGTTTGTTTTTTGTCCATTACATTCCGGAATTTTCCGGGGTTTTCCTATAATTCAGTTTCGATATGCAGCTGTTCAATGTGCGAAAAAACATCTCTACGTTTTGTGCGTCCACCTTCCTCATAGTAAG
>LUCM01011568.1:0-69961 GCA_008360955.1 Fasciolopsis buskii
CGAAACAGCATAAGAAAAATCAGACTCTTAAAATCCTTACATCGCTTTCACTAACTATTGCGGCTTCAGTTGGTCGCCCTGACTCAGGTTCAGTCTCACCACACTTCATCAACCGAGAACGGTCAAAGCGGTTTCTATCCGTTCAATACGACTTTTTCCTTCATTTTACCCAATTAAACGGTCTATGTAGGTGCACACCAGAAAGAGTTCTTTAGACAATTGCCCTCTATTTCTCGGACTCTGTCATTTTTCTGATCGTTTCAGAAGGCGGCCGTGTTCTCCTCTGAGCTTGTCCCGAAAACTAGACCACCTTTTTCGTTCAATATTTAGGTTGAGCGGTTGGTTTCCCACCCTGCTCTTTACCTCGCAGGCATTTGGGTCTATGGCCCGTGCGTCATTCATCTGAGCCCTGACAGGCTTGTCGGACAGTCACATTTCCCAGCCATGATCCGTGCCCACCGTCACATGACTCGTCGGATCGAAACAAAGTGGCTTTGCACTCTTGGTACCAGCTCGTAATGTCATCTTACACAAACCATAATATCTTAAATTTTATTTACTTAGCCGAAGACGGAATTATTATGCACATGCATCTCTTCAGAAATATCAAGTGGCAAAATCTTGTTATAGATGATTTTGCTGTTTGGGACTGTCCTTACTTTTTCACGATTTCTTGGGCGGAACGCTTATTTTCATGTTCTCATCACTCACAGCTATTGCACTGGCGAGTTTAGTAAGCCTCCTTTGAGGTTGTTATCGGAACAGAAATTTTATAATGTTCTCCAGAAATCGATTCCCAAGCCATTATCTTTTTGGCAACCAGGACGTGATGATCCACGGGTGGCATATGCTACCTTTGTTGTTGTGTGCGCATTTTGTTGCATGAGCGGATTGTTTATCAAATTCAACTATATCCTCTGGATGACTTGTGCGTATGCGTGTATGTATGTGTGTATGCATGTATCAAATATCCGGTTTGAGTGGAGTCGCGTCTGGCCGCCAGCCCACCTATTTTCATTTTTGCCGCATTGACCTATTTTCAGATCTGATTTTTGATGTTTGCAGGTAGTTTGTGGTTTATTTCTCTTCCAGAACACTGTCATTAGCCTCCATATGAAATCCACCAAAGTTCGTGCATTCCCAATAAATATGCATTTGCTTTACTTTTATGGCGCTTGAATATCCCTGACACTCCATAGCTCACAAGTCACACGTCCATTTTATCTGTTCAGCGCAGTCGCCTTCCACCCTGAGCTCCCTATTATTCTGACGGGATCTGAAGATGGCACAGTTCGTGTATGGCATTCGAGTACATATCGTCTGGAATCCACACTGAACTACGGTCTGGAGCGCATATGGGCCATGATATGCCATCGAGGCAAGCAGCTGGTGGGGATTGGGTACGATGAAGGCACAATCGTGATATCTCTCGGCCGAGATGAACCGGCTATGTCAATGGATGCGTCCGGGAAACTGGTTTGTGCTCGGCATGCTGAACTAGTACAAGCAAACCTCCGGTCCTTGTCTATAGGAAGTTCAGATGGTGTCGACGACATACAAGTAGGTTTGTCCAGTGCAGCTTTTTATAAATGTATTGCCAAATAATTCACCACTAGTGGATTAGTTTGCAACGTTATTAGTATTGTTTTTCTGAGAAGCACTAGGTCGGTGGCAATATCAATAAATTTTAATAACGGTAATCCAGAGAATTTTACACGCACCTGGCCGACCCTTTGAAAGGCAGTCATCTTTCTAACAGCCCTTAAATACAACTTTGTTGTTCCTGTTTCCTGCAGGATGGTGAACGTCTCCCGGTAAGCTTCAAAGAAATGGGTACGAGTGACATCTATCCACAAACCATTGAACACAATGCTAACGGTCGTTTTGTTGTGGTATGTGGTGATGGTGAGTACATAGTCTATACCGCTATGGCGTTAAGAAACAAGACATTTGGTCAGGCGCAGGAATTCGTGTGGTCGTTGGCCGACGCGAGCATGTACGCGGTGCGCGAGAGCAATGCGATTGTAAAAGTGAGTAATCTGTTGTTTGTTGTTGTTAAGTACATTGTATTACTTGTGGTCGGTGGATTTTAGTTTGCTTGAAAGCAAAAATATCACTTTTTTAATTCCACTGTTCGATTCAGCATTTCAGATGACATTCATTCGAGGATTTCCAATCAAGGAAGTGGCTGACCTAAAGTAACGATAATACCAGGCATAAAACGTCGTTGCAGGACATAAACAAGCCTGGAATTTGTCATGTTTTTGGTTGACTACAGAGAGGGAATGAGTTGCATACCTCAAAACCAAATCCGCAGAACTGTAATTTTTCCATTTTTTCTTGTGGTTGATATTTCCCTAAGGATGCTGTGCAGGATTCGCTCTATTTTTTCCTTTTCCATTCCTCATCTCACAATGTCACCATTTAGCAACGATTTTTAGCACGTGAGCTTCAGTCGAATAGTCGGAAAGCAATGACTCCAGTCAAGGTTAGGATCTGATGGCTGTATCATTTTTCAACCACACCAAGGTGCCAGACGATAGTGAGACTTTTGTGCATCCATCTCGGCGTGGCATTGTAGTGTTATTTTACTAGCGCTTCTCTTGCAAAATTGAGAGCATATCGAAGCAGTGCTACGCTGCCAAATTCGACCGAAAAGCATACGGAGGTGTCGAATATGGGGAGTTAGCCCAAACCACCTTGGCTGAGATAATACAACTATTTAAAGACGAACATATCCTAAATCCATTATTTCTCAACAAAAGTTCTCAAGTTATTCCCCTCGACGGAATAGAAAGGTGCTCCTGTGCTTCAGATTGTAGTGATTCTGGACTTCCAAGTGTGGTAAAGTTTACACAACCTCCAGAGGGCGATTTTCTGATCCAGTGCTAAATTCAGCTCGTTGCAAAAGAAACTGCTCGTTCCACTAATGCCACAATCCGCAGAGTGATAAGAGCTAGGAACCTCAATGCTTTTAGGATTAGCCTGGACTCCCGGTGGTCAGGATTCTCCTGACAAAGTTGCCTCAATACTCCAAACTTTGGGGAACGGACATGAATTTTCCAAACAACGTGCCCTCTCATCTTTGTGCTAAACTGCTGAAGCCCTCCTCGGGATTCTCGGAGTTGCTTCCAGAATAAAGGTGTGGATAATTCAGCCCCGATCTTTCTGGTTAACCTTTATCGATTATGACGCGAATTATGTATTTTGCTTCTATTATCACTGTCTACATGTTCTTCATATACATAGGTTTACAAACAGTTTAAGGAGACACGTACTTTCAAATTGGATTATGGCGCCGAACAAATATTCGGTGGGCACTTACTCGGTGTGCGCTCTCTGACTGGATTGACTTTGTACGATTGGACAACGGGACGACTGGTTCGACGCATTGATATCAGTCCACGTGCTGTATGCTGGAACGAGTCCGGTCAGCTCGTAGCGTTATGCACCTCGGAAGTGGTATATGTACTCCGTTATATGGCTGATCAAGTACCGGACAGTGACCCCATGCCAGGTTCGCCAGAAGAAGCTGACGGTTACGAACAAGCGTTCCAGGTTGGTACGCACGTTTTCTTAACTTCTATGACCCCTTTGCTTTTCTAAAACAAGATGTTTTTCATTTTAATACAATTCACCTCCAATAGTAGGTGATGCATCAGACTGAGACTTTGGATAATCACCTTTATGTGACCTAGGAACATTGAATCCATCCAACTCGGGATAGCACGGAACACTACTTAGCTGTTCATTTTCAACAACTTATTGCTGACGGGCCATGTGTTGGAAACATATCGTTCTTAGTCTAAGATCATTAAGACGTAGTTTAACAATCCGATTTCCTTAACTGAAATTGCACAGGCTGCTGTGCTCCGGCTTTCCTCATGCTCCGCCAAAAAGCGGTGTTGTGACCGACTGCGAAAAGTCCACGCAGTTCGTCGGTTAAAGGCGTTGATTTTCACTGAAACACAATCATTACTTTTCTCAGTTCGTTCTTATTAACGTGCTTTATGCATGATTTTAGTGTAAGTGGCATGCCCCATAGCCGCTAGGGTGAGGGGAAGGGATCGGCAACCGTGATCCTGAAACTTCGAGCGATGTAGAACCACATGAAGTCTCATCAATTGAGATGTGGTAATAAGCTAGACAAAAACGAGTTGTCGTCCGCCACTAACTGATGCATGTGAGATAGTATTACAGTAATATTGGTTTCCATGATCCTTATTATTATTGTTGCTAATTAGTCAAATCCCTTTGAGCGCGCAGTTTTTGGTTCAAAACCGAACCAAATTTCAGTTCTTTCAAGGAGGCTAGGTTTCATTTTGTTGCTGTTCCCACTGCACAGGAGTACCCATATTCACAATAACAGCACGGATCACTCACGACCCGTGATATCACATCTCAAAGAAGTACGCTGGACTTTAGAATCCATAAATCCACATTCGAACGCCTGTTCGAAGGAAACAGCCGGTGACGAATGATGGAATGTACGACAAGATACGGAGCCGATGCATCTTGGAGAACATTCTACTAGCGATCTTGGCAATAATGTGAAATTGAGGACAATATTAAGCTGCTCCAATATGGGTATCGCGCATCACGTACTCACTTCAAAATGTCCTCTCATCAACAGAGCATATCCTCAGTAGTCAGAAAATTCAAATTCTCGGGTATTTATTCATTAGTGCGCTACACAGATATCACTCCCATTGGTGCAATTGTTGCGAGGCTTCGACGTCACTTTTCATGAAATCACTGCCGCTTGTGTCTATTCTGACCTTATATGACGTTATACAGTTGTGTCAGTCCACTTTTCAGGGTTTTGGTTGCCGATTCCATCGTAGAACATCTGGATCCACGGGCTGTGACATCCCGCCTCTGGATGATTCATGTGCAGTGCATCCGGCAGAAAAGATAATGTTTTTCTGCGAGTGACGCACGTTTGCACAGCTCATACTGCGGATATTCCAATTGCAGTCATTAGGTATATGAATCGCGGAGTCCTTTGTACGAACCCTAACTGTTGTCAAACAGCCACATGTACGACACGTCGGTTTTGAGGCGTATCATTTAATGTTACACTCTTTTCATTCCCATCTCTGCACTTCGCTTGAAACTGACTCTAGGTGGTAAAGAACGGTGAAATAAACGTGGTTGTTCGAAACGGGATGTGGTACGGCGATGCGTTTCTGTTCACCACGACAACGAATCGAGTGTGCTACTACGTCGGCGGTGAATTAGTCACGTTGGCTCATTTGGATCGACCAATGTATTTACTAGGTTATCTGGCTAAAGAAAATCGCGTTTTCCTCGGTGATCGAGATCTCCAAGTAAGTCTGTTCTTTGTTAATACGGAGACGTGTGCGCGCGTGCACATGTGAATTCTGCATTGTTTGCCCCTGTTATGACTCGATACTCCATTAACGGAAGACCCTTTTCCCCTTCTGTAAAATAACCCCGCATAAATTTTCACTTGCGTTCTAGATCGTCAGCTATTCTCTCCTTCTAAACGTGCTCGAATATGAGACAGCTGTGATGCGTGGGGATTTTGCCGCGGCTGATTCAATCTTTCCTAATATTCCGAAGGAACAACGTACGAAAATTGCTCAATTTCTGGAAAAGCAAGGTTTTCGTACACAGGCCATGCGCGTAACAACAGATCCGGATCACAAATTCGAGTTAGCTTTGCAACTAGGCGATCATGACCTCTGTCGTCAGCTGGCTTCCGAAGGCGATCCGGAAGCTAACGAGATCAAATGGAAGCAGGTAGGAAAACATTCGCTTAAGAATATCTGACTGAATAATTCATCAGTTTATGTTTACTTGTAAATAGTGAAATAGAAGCCTATACCAAAGAGAAAAGGGTTTTTTTATGACAGCCGATAATATTGTTGTACCTTACTCAGACTAATGAACCATAAACGGGGTGGATAAGTTATACATGATGTTCAGCCGCGTGAAATCAGAGCGCTTTACGTCCATTTTTGAGTATTCGTCTTTTTGCTTTCGGAAGACGACAGTCACTTGCAAGGAAACCAAATCGTCAGTTTTTGGGTGTCTTGATAAAACGTTGTGCTGAAACATGACTTCGTTGTCAGTAACTGTCGTGAAATGTTGAATTTGAGATGCAACCGCAGCCTATTGTGGGCTGTTATTAACAGGCCATTAGAAGGATAGAAACAATGTCTGATCAATGTTAGGATCGTTCGAGGATACTCAGCATACCGACGGGAGCGGCAGTACAAAGGTGCTTGTACCAAACCAGTTGAGTCTTCATTCATATATATATATATATATAATCAGTTGTAGTTAGAAAAAAAATCATTTCAGGTTTGCGATTCACCGTGTTTCTTTGTAGATTTCGTCGGTCTGATTAATCTGATAGACAAGAGTGCAATGGACTTGGTTGAGTTTTGGATCGATGCAGGAACCTGATTAAGTAGCTTGCCCGTGAGTAAGGGATCATTACTGTCCCGTTGCAAAATCATGTCGAGCGAAATGAGAGTTTCTCTGGGAAACCATCTGAATCTCCGATTGTTGAGTTGTTACTCCCAATGTATTTTTAACGTTTCCATAACTTGCTAACCCTTGGATTGGTTTTTTTAATTCCACTTTTAACGCATTTAAATTTTCGACGAAGAGGTCTATTATTCTGTTCTCACTATTCGGTTCCGTTACGTTGGCTCAGTGAACTGCCACCTTCCATATCCTGTGTTTTCACACTGAAGACACATGCTATCGATGACGATATACTACATCTTCCTGTTTATCTCTTTTCCATAACATGCTTTATGTGTGAGTGCAGTGAAAGGAGCATGCTGCATAACCGCTAAGACCCGATGCACGGAAGGGGGCACCGAAAACCGTGACCCTGACACTTGGAGTGGCATAGAATCACAAGGTTAAGTATGATCACGACCCGGGCGACGTGAGTTGCCATCTGTCGCCATTCACGTTTCCACCGGCAACTGATGCATTTGGAAGCGACTACCTTCGGTCGCTGCTTTCTTTCGGCGTGACCTTAGCCGTCTCTTTGTCTCTCAGCACGAAATTTGTTTACTGGGTGTCACCCAAGGTTAAGTGCAATTTTTTCACTTATTTCGCCGCCATCTAATCTGTGTATTGTTGTAGTCGTGATAAACACTAGATGGATTTTAATGGACGTTAGGACATAAAACAGTCGGTTAACATCCGTGTTGTTTTATCTGCACGACTTAATTGTTATCAGTCTGATTTACAAAAAACGGCAAATTTTTCATTCTTTAATCACTTGTGTGCCTGATTGGAGGTGTGATTAAAGTTATAATTTTGGTTTCCGCCTGGAAGCACGCTCTCGTCTAAAGTACTTCTATTTTTTGCCATCAATTACTACAGTAAAATGTATGCTTTTCTTTTTCTGTCGTAGCTTGCCGAAGCAGCCTGCCGCACCAGCAACTTTAGTCTAGTTGAAGAATGTCTATCTCGTACCAAGGATTATGCCAGCTTGCTTTTGCTTGCATCCAGTTCGGGAAATAGTGAACTGTTAAAATGGATTAGTGAGCAGGCCTCCGCGGAATCAAAAGATAATGTCGCTTTCTTGGCTCGATTCTTGTTAGCTGATTTGGAAGGATGTCTGGAGGTGAGTTTGTGCAACAGTGTTCTCTCCTCACCTCATCTCTTTGGCGAGTCTCACACCAAATTTTACCAGTGCATTAGAAAAAAACAAGAAATAAATTGAACAGATCCTTTAAGCCAAAACGTTCAATTTACTTGTCTGCGCTTGATGCCCACACATGAAGGGGCAAGAACTCACGAAATTTTTAAAATGGATGCATGCTGCGTCATCCAAGCTTACACACATGATTCCACTTCCGCAAACGTCGTAGCTACATTCGGCGCGCTTATTGCTCCTCAAAAGTACAAAGTACTGTTACCGAATTAGACGGCAGTAGTAACAAACCTGATACTTGAAGGAAGGGAGCTAACCACTGTAGACCGTTTCACTTACCTTTGCCTCTGATTGACTAAAGATGGTTGCACGGTAATTAAGGTGAGCATTCGCATATCCAAGGCTCGAGGGGCATACAGTGCAATGAAGCGTCGACCCGATATGTCGCTGAAGTTGAAAGGTTGAGTGTACTGTGCTGCGGTACTCCCAGTTCTGACGCATGTTTGTAAGGCTTGGAGTTTGCGTGCTGAGGATTTTCGCCGCTTAGAGGTTCTTGATAATTTATGTTCGCGTTATATCGCTAAGATTGAACGGAGTAACCACGTAAGCAATTTGGAGTATTGGGTGCCGGTTTAGAGAGTATTCTATCACAGCGTGCCAAGTTTAGTAGACTGTGTTGGTAGGGTCGTGTTGGGTATGGTAAACATTCGTCTATCATACGGGGCCCACGGGTTTGAAGTCATGTGGAAGTCGACAGATGACATGACAACATGAAATGAGAAAATGTGCAGTGAAGTAGGTGGCTTACATCTCCGTGGTTGTGGTCCGAAAGTCCTGTCAACGAGCTGTCTGGAGACATTGAAGATTACAGTGAACCGCGAAGTGACGATCGTGTTGTTACCTATTTTGTTGAATCAGAATGATTGAAGAAATCCACTTGTATGGTTAGATTGTATTCCGCATGTTGGGTACTACGCCGTTTCGTTTTCTTCCCTCCCCCGTAGGTCTACTCTCTGTCCAACTAGCATATTCATTCTCTTTACTGCAACGCCAACCTGTAGGAAAGGCAGTCATCAAAGGAGCTTGTTCTGTTTTTTTACACTGTGTAACGATGATGATAATGCGCACGGGAGCTTCCTTGGTCTCCACCTGATTATAGATCCACGACATGCCAGTGGGCAGTATACTACCCGACTGCTAAAACCGAAGTAGAGGGTTGATCTGGGTAGTCCTACCTCGATCCTTCAAACAGCTGGTTCAACCTACAGTGCAGTAGAACGATCTTGAGGGTACTCTAAACCACTGGGGGTCGGTGACTGGCTGCCCAGTTCATCCGTCTTTCGGATGCGGGTAGATATCTTAGATGCCCATTACAGGTGTCCACGAGTAGTGCTTATTACGCCTCTCGTGGCTTATCTGGAGTCACGAAATCCAGAAGACTGCTTATCAGTCTTCTTGGTAGGGAACACCAAGCATTCGTCCTCACGCTTTGGTGGGAACACTTCAACCTGAGAAGAAAGTGAGCACAACTTTATCTACAAGAGCCGCCAAAGGCATATTATCACTCCAGAGCGCTTCCAGAGGTATCCGGAACGCAGAAACATCTCGAAGCCCGAAATAATTACTTAAGAGTACATGTTCTTTACTACATGCTTGACGCATTAGTGTAGTGGAGGCGCACGCTGCAGTTACTGGGGCCCTGTGCACTGATAAGGCGGAGTCCTGCAACCACGACCTTGAAACAAGGAGCGGGATAGAACCATATAAGGTCTCAAAAGGCCAGATATGGTAACAAGCAGGTCGATGGCGAACTGCCGTTCACCACCAAGTTGACTGACGAATCTAGAATTCGAACCTTCGGTGTGTTCGGAGTGACAATTTCAATCCATCTGACCTCTGCACTGCTGGTTGGTAGCATCAGAAGGTCTCAACTAACGAGGTTTACAATTCTGCATCCTAAGTGGTGAGACTGCAGGGTATTACAAGGCCATTCACATTTAACCTAATTAGAGGTATCCAAAATCATCTTTCGAGCCCCTAACCAATGATTTTCTGAGTGTCGTGCTTATCGTCGCGACGGCTGCATCTACTAAATCCAACGATCGTCAACAAAACTTGCGAATGATTAGCGAAACTTCTGTTATAAGCATGCCCGGATCCATCATGAGTTTGGGTTAGAAATGCCATCCCAGCTGATCCTAGACGATAATCGCTGACTTCAGTTCCAATCGGAACTTTCAACGCGATTGACATCACAACAAAGTGTCCGCGGTCGTTGCGAAAATGGGGAGCAGGTTAAAGATGCTCCGCACTCTGTCACCTGTTACACAGGACTCCTTACCACGTAAGTCTCAAACGATGGATATTCCGGACCTCAGTTGCTCTGCTAGATGCTCGCAGATCCACCCCTCGGATGCAACATACGAAATGCGTAGATCACTGAGATGTCAACTGATCAGGAGTCTGAGAACTGACCACGAGCAGTGGTGGGTGGGAAAATGCAGGGAAATAAAATACACTAGCTTTCGGAAGCAGTCGCAACTTCTCAAAGGTTTATATATATATATATATATATATATATATATATATATATATATATATATATATATATATAGAAGCAGGAAGTAATATCTGGATGCGTAAACAAAATTTATATATATGTATATATATGGCTTTAGGTAAGAGAATAATGTTCTTAATTGTCTCTCAGGTTCAACAGCATGGTTTGTCGGCTGATCTGTGTAGTTTGACTGCAAACGTCTCATCATCAGCCAAGGTGACATCCTCTGTGCTATGTATGAAATTTTATCTTTTCAGTTTGTCTATCCTCGGAATAAATGTGGTTTTCATCATCTGGTTTGGGGAGTACGTAACATGCTTCTGGGTTTATTTACCTCTTGCGACGTTTTTCAGTCAATAACCTAGCCGCCTGGATTTGTACGTTCTTGTGATGTATTCGCATCCTATAGAGATGTTGTTTGTCACTTAAAAGTCGACCATATGATGGTCAAAGGCTCATGGCTTGCGAATTTCAGTAACCTTTAAGAACACTTTGTTATATGATGTTGATATTCGATAGCTCATTGTGAATCTACCCGCTTGACGGAATGGCTAATGCGTTTGACTTACAATCATCTGTCCCGAGTTAGCGCTGCGGTTTGGGGACGGTGGATATGCAGTAGTGATGATTCCCAACAAGGATGAAATGTCTGTACAGTGTTTTCATGGTTTCTACTCATTCGTTTATAATCATTTGAAAATTGCATACATCTCTGTCGTTTCATAACCTCACTTTCTTCCTCCTTTTTCTTGGTTGTTTATGTGAATGCATGCAGCTCTTGGTGAAGGCTGAACGACTTCCCGAAGCGGCGTTCTTTGCCCGTACTTACCTCCCCAGCAAGATTCCAGAAGTCGTGGAGCTATGGCGCACGTGGCTTGGCCAATCAACTAAATCCAATGCGAAGATCGCGCATGCATTAGCCAATCCAAAAGACTATCCCAATCTGTTTCCTGGCCTCGAGGTGAGTGTGTTTGCACGTCTCGTGAAGATTTTTAGTTCCGGAAATGCAAGGAACAATCGCAAGTCCGATTACGGATTATGCATATTGCCACCTCACCGTAGGTTGTACTGCTGATTTCACGTTTGTCTGCCCTGGCTGGTTCGTACACGGATTCTATCTACTACCGCGTACGGATAGACGCACATTTACTTGCCTCTTCTATAGTCAAGCCGATTTACTGCAGTCAAACTTCGGCATTAGATTATTCGTGACGTTTGGGTTGTTATTGACCTAACCATAATCTGTTGCATATAATGCCGATAGTTGTTTTTTACACGCCTGTACGCCACTGCTGCGTTTGTGTCGGCGGTGGCGGAATCGAAAACAATTGTACGCTTGGATAATTAATAACGTTCCCTCTCCTTAAAAAACACGGAACACCATTTGTCTCTTGATTAAAAGTGAGACGTTCTATAAGAAGCATGTATCTTAAACTTTTTGGTGCACTTACACCATTGAGTTATGGTAGCCCAAAATTATAGAGCAATAAACTTTTGGGACGTGAAATGTGTTTGGCGTTGCTGGAGTTTTTGACTATGAACGAGGGCAGTTTCAAAATATCAGTTGCAATATTTGATATTATGATCACTGCTCAATTATTTGTTATTTCTTTTAATGTAGTTGTGGGCACTTTCTGAGATATGCAACATCTTTATTTAATTTCTGCTCTCCTGTTATAATATAGGACTCCTTGGCTGCAGAACAATGGCTGCAAGTCGATCGTAAACAACGGGCCCGCTTGCCAGCTTCTGACTACCCTTCTCAAGTACCTATGTACGATCGTGATCCCATTACGGAGATGCGTGCCGGGCCACCATTTGTGAAGCAAATAGCCGAAGCTGAACCACAATCACTGGACGACTTGCTGTTTTCGTCAGCCGCGGCAGCTCGTCCAACTCCCACTCCAGCTGCAGTCAATCCTGTTCATACGCATGACAACTTTGAAGACAAGGCAGTTGACCACGATCTAAAACCAGTTGCGCAAATGGTCCCCCAGGTTCAAATGACTCATCGAAAATCGGATGATTTAGATTCACTAAAGCTAACCAGTCCTATAACTCCAGCGGTTGCGGCGGTATCTGCAAAGGATCCGACACACGTTTCGATAGAATCTCAAAATGAAGCCACGGATGACGAGGAAGAGGATGGCGACGAATATGAGGACGACGAAGATGAAGATGACAACAATAACAATGACGACGAAGAGGAGCTTGAAGACGAGGAAGAGAACGAAGACGAAGAGAAAACGGTGCCATTTGTAACGAAGCCTGTGGATGGGAAAGCTACGATGGTTACTGAGTTAGAGCAAGAATTAGAGCGAGAATTGGACTCTCTGAAATTAGAATTACCATCGGTATCTACCTCGAATGAAGAATCTAAAAACCAGCCTCTAAAGAAAAGCAGCCCTGGCTGGGATGACGATGATGACGAAGATGACGAAGATGACGAGGGCGGTTGGGAGTAGATAAGAAGTCATTATTTGCGCTCCGTGAATATCTTTGTGATAAATTCCATATTTGACGCCTTGATCCTTTCTTAGAACTCCGAGAATGATTCCCAAATTTCTCGAAGTTTCCGGTTTCCATTCTACAAATATTTTTTCCGTCTGTCTTCGTACTTGGATCACGAATGTCCGTTGTCCCTGGGTATCACTTTTGGCCTTCTCTTCAAATGGGTTTGTAATTTGCACACTGTTATCCAACTCGGTTCTTTCTCTTTTAAATGTGCTTTTTCGCATTTGTGATAACGTCGGTGATGACCGTAGCCGGTCAAGTGGGAGAGGTCAGCAACACATTCGCATGATGCTGTACGTTACGTGGTCTTATATGTAGGTGATAATGTTGCCGTAGCTTCGATGAATAGTCATCTATGATTTTGTCATGGTTCTTGATACAAACCGTTTTCTGTCACGGCAAGCAGCTACTGACAAAATACTTCACTCAGGGTCCACATACCAACAGTAGACGATGTTCTAACTGATAGTGCAATGAGCTATGATGTCGAAGGCCACTGGTTCTAAGACAGGCTCAGCTGGTCTATTTTGGTGGTAAATAGCAACTGTCTATTGCTTGGCTCATTACTGCTTGCGGCCTACGTGGTTTCGTGCCACTTCATGTTCTAAGCTGATGGTTACCGGCTCCCCACTAGTGTGGTGGACTCCACAGGCTAGGGGTTGTTACCATTTCTTCTTCTAAGCCTGTACGAAGAAATGTTTCGTCTATCAAAGTTGCGGACCGACTGCCACACATTGTACGGGAAGCCAGTAACCACCAAAGGACTTCAACAACCTTTAGGTTCTCAATTTAAGTCTTGTTGCTTGGTTTGAATTGCGGTCTGTTGATGTACTTTGGCAGCACACCAGTTGGTCTTGCTTCAAATTCAGATCCCACGGCCGCTGCACAAAGAACCACACGATCGTATTTTCGGACTGCGTCGTCCCGCCTGACAGTCAAAATGATATCAGCTCAGCAGGTACATCATATACCTAGAAAGATGCAATTTTTGCGGTTTCACGGTAGCTGTGAATATTCTGTTGGAAGTAGACAACACCTTATTAGGAAATATCCAAGTTCGCACAAAAGGATGGGAGACATACTTTTGTATCGTCTCCTGAAATGCCAGTTGATCCTAACTTCAGTCAGACAGACAGGGTTTTCGTCATTAACTGACACGAAATTTAATTGTAGTTCGCGAAACTCACAGCAGCCGTGAATATTCTGTTGGAAGTAGACAGCATTGTAATAAGAAATATCCGAGTTTGCACATTTTACTGTCGTAATAGCGGTTACTCTAAATTCCAGCGCATGAATCACAAGTCTTACAGATACCTGAACATTTAAGACAAAATAAACACGTTGACACAGAAGTGTTCGTCTAACAGAAACATCTCTACTCTGGTCGAGAAAAGCACGTACAATGACTACGACATTCTCCGACAAAGCCGTTTTTGAATCTTATTAGGTGAAACAGAAAATAAATTGAAATAATTCACCATGTGATATCATCGTCCAACTGACCATTAAGAAAGGATGGAAACACGGTGCAGGTGTTTCATCCTTGTTATGAATCATCAGCTGTGCATATCCACCGCGCCCGAACTGGGAAGTGAAGCCAGGACGAACGAATTTGATTCGAACGCCTTAGGCACTACGCACCGGGCAGGTTCTAAACGGTTTATTGAACTTCACCACATGATGATGTTGCACCTATCCGTCAGTGATTTGCACGGCCACGGACCGCTAGCGGACAGCAATCGACCCCTACTGATAGATGACTTCTCTGCAGCTTTCGTCTCTCAGTTCGGGGGGGATGGATATGCACTGCTGATCATTCCTAACAAGGCTGAAACAGCTGTACAATGCTTCCATTGTTTCCTAATGGTGAGTTGAGCGATGATATCACATGGTGAATTATTTCATGGAAACATTCAATCTCCTACCATTAATACACACTGAGTAGCCAAGCTCTGTAGGTCATTTCTAAAGCCTTCTTCGTACGGACGTTTCTGCATCACCGTGTGTGTTCGGCATTGTGATAGATCGGCTTTGCATTTCGCGGGTAAACTCTCGATTGGATTAATACTGCACGGTAATAGCGTTTTTGAAGTGGGAAAGCTTAACAGAATTCACGAGGCCACCCCACGACTTGCTTGTTGTCATAAATAATCATAGTAATGAGTGTCATAGCCTTGAGCTGCATCAGGGATGAGAAAAATCATGATTTAACCACGTTCCTCGTAGATTTCAGTACTGCCATGTAAATCTCGGCTTGTCTGATTGTATTTTCCAAATCACCCATTTTGCGCACTAACGACTGCATATTTTGCAAACTATATATTTATGGAGACTTTTTTCAGGGATACCCGCTCACTCGCACGCTGTTTTCTATGGGTACCTCGTTGCTTTTGCTTGGTATGTCGATTTCCAACTTAGTGGACGGATTCACCAGTGGCTGAGATTTTGAACAGTATACTATGCTATCCGGTTTTCCAAGTTTCCGGTATGATTTTTGATAAATGATGATAAGCTTAAACAATATATCCAGTCATACATATGCGCAGATTGATGTAGTCCTCTAATTTCTCCTTTTACTTTATAACTTTATTCCACTGATGTCGAAACAGCATAAGAAAAATCAGACTCTTAAAATCCTTACATCGCTTTCACTAACTATTGCGGCTTCAGTTGGTCGCCCTGACTCAGGTTCAGTCCCACCACACTTCATCAACCGAGATGTGATGCGCCTTTGTTTCTGACCTCTTTTGGCTGACCACACTTTTGTTTCCCCTTCGATGGAGTTGATTTTCTGTCTTGGGAATTTGACTGCCGGTCGATGGGGCTGTTTTCTGGCCGAACGAATTACGCATGGGGTTGACACCTGAGCCAACGATGGAGTTCGGCTAACGCGATGTATCTACGCAACAAACTCATCGTGGAAGTAAACACAGCCACAAGCCCGGTCGCTCAAGTCCATTCAGGCTTGGTGCCCGCTGGCTTTGCAGGGTTCACGTGTTTTTCTTCCACGTGACTTGCCGATTTCGCGAAAAATTTCTGCTGGGTGAGTATTCTTATGAGAAATGGGAGGATTCACGTTTGATCGTGCGATGCGTTGGGTCGCGCAGTTGAAGATGAGGCGAATTCAGTCTGTGCAAGCGAAGGTGCATCTGTGGTCCATTATGAAACCGTTGAGTTCCTCAACTGGTATGTCCGTAAATGGTGGCTGCTGCTCACGCATACCAATCAACAAACAGAGTTATATCGTAACCCTGGAATGAGAACGAGCCAAGTTTGGAACTTGGTATTGATATACCGTATTCGAAAACGGAGTGAGAATCAGTCCACAATGTCGTCCAAGTAATCCCTAGTCTTTATCTTCTGACATTCCTAAAAAACATCATCAGTATATTTTCAGTTGCAAGTTGTTAGGTCCTAGCGCGTTTCATGCATTCAGTTTCTCTTGGAAGCGCAAAAACATAAATGATCGCAGGATAGATTGAATTAAGCAGTGCATAAACATCCACTCGAGCATTGATTCTGATAAATGACGGGTGCGGACATCCAGAATCACAAAAAAATAATGGTGGGGATAGAATTCACCGGACTTATTCGAATTCGACAGGTATGTGAGGATCGTAGTCATCGGCCTTCTTGTATCGTCACGGTTTACCAGAAAAAAACAAGAATGACCGCAAGTTCCATCTTATGACGGGGTATGGGGATGCTTCCGCATAGGGTAATGGGGTTTAACGACTTGTCATTCGGAATTCCTGTCTAGGGTCACAGTCTTTCGCAATAGGCTGGGTGTCGTGGACTTGAGCTACTCTAAATTGTGGCAGATTTTTGTTTCGAAGCCGTCACAGTTAGGCATCTTTCAGAAGTTCCGATATACTTAAAAGTCTTGCGGAAACTCATGCAAAAAAAACGACATATGAACACTTTCTGCTTCAGAGGACAACAGCATAAAGAAACAGATACTTGAATTTGCAATAATTTTATTCAGCTAGAACTGGCGAATATTTTCGGTAAAAAGCCACGGGCTTTGAAGTTACCTAGCAGGAAAATAGGCTGGAAATTTAGTCGATATCCTTTTTAGCTACGGTACGCCCATCTCTACCATGGTGCGTTGTAGTTCAGCTAAGGAGTACAGTGGGAATTATTCACGACAATTTAGCGTTTGTTGTACATGAAGCATCAGTGAACAGTGGTGATCGAATGGCGCTCCACTATCCATCAGTATTTTTTGGTCAGTGATGAGGCGTGTAGCATCTCCAGCACGAAATTGCTCTTACCTTATGTTCCAAATATTTTTACTTCACTGTTCACTTTGTAAATAGCTTTCGAAGTAATTACGTCAGCGAGTGAATGATTTTAGACGAGGTCAAGATTTAAGCCATGGTATGATTTTTTATGAAGGTTACCGTGAATCCAAATGTGTTTTTACTCAATTTAGGTCAATTTGGAAGAAAACCGCTCTGCTCAGGATAACGTTTACTAAATTCTGATAGAGCGTCTTCTGAAAACCTTGATTCTTTAGAATAAAGGTACCAATTCCTTTACCACGACAGAACTTCCTCTATCCTTAATGCATTCTCTTGTGATCTGTTTCTATGACTTTTCTCATTCTATTGTAGGAGTAAAAACTTGGGCGAGAATATGGAAACAGTAACTATTTTGAATAATTTCCTCCTAGGGATGTCTATCTTGTAAGTGCTTTGCGAGTGACAACGCGCCATGCATCCAGCAGCAAAATTAACGGGTCGCCTAAGACATTCCTACTATTGCGCGGGATAATTCCCTGTTGTATTGCGCGGTTAATCCATATCCCACATCCGCTGACGATTGGAGCGTTTAAGTATTATTTAGCTCTATCCGGACAACGGCTCTTGAAGTCTCGGTAAAAGTGTAGGTCAGGATTAGAGAAAAGGAATTCCCCCGTAACGTTTTAACACGAATAGAGTTAACTTTGCAGTCATTTTCAGATGTGGTTGGTTTCCTCCATGAAACACATGAATAGTTTACACGTTCCATACTGTGTAAATAATAGTCTTGGTGGTTTAGTGCTGGAAATGTTTAAACACAATTCCAATATGACCCAGGTTTCGGAATCATTTCAGTATCCTCTGCAATTTGGTGCCAAAAGATTTTACTGCTTCATTGTGACGATAACAACGTAGACGATGAACGCAATGCGCCTAAAATAACCTTTAAATAGAGTCAACTTCTGTGTAAATCAAGATTCTTCTTAAAAGAAAATTCTTTCCGCGATTAACGATGATTGGTGGACTCCAGTTAGCGCCAAATACCTAAATTGATAAATAATTATCTTCGACCTAAAAATACATGCGTAGTCGTGGGTAAAATACTCGATAAGGTGAACCCTTGATGCTTTTTATGAATGCAACCTAGGATAAATCCTAAGATTTCCAGAAGGTTTATAAAAATTTCATGCTCCCAGAGCGTTTCGTAACGCAAAAACAGTAAGGAGACGTCTGTTCTACTTCGGCCACAAACCCTCATTTGATTCTTTTTCGCTACTGCTAGCTCAAATTTCTGCCAACTCTAGTGAGAAAAATCAAGTCGAGCAGGCAAGAAGTTTGTTTGCCAACCAAAACCAGATAACTTACAATGGTCTTCAATGAGCAACGCTCACTGATTGATTATTCTACCGGTTGATTCGGTTCCACGGCACTCATCGATTTTCTCATGCGGTGTTTTTGCTCCGCTTATCGATTGGCATAATCAGCGCGAGATCGCCGCAGCTGTGTTAACCTCTTATCCTGATAGATGTAATGTCGAGTCATTATCCACTACCCTTACAATCAGGAACTCATTTTTCATGTTCAGATGCATCTGCCTAGACAACTAAGGTCAGTCGTACTTAATTGGGTTTATTAGAGTCCACAAACAGATATAAGGGATGAGTGTAAGTAAATTCATGATATTCACTGACGCATTTTGTTTCTCACCAGTACAAGAAGCCTAAGAATATTAACGGTTTTTGAATGAACCACAACCAGCAGTATCTGCACTACCGCAAGCGGACTGCAAAAGGTAAAAACGTAAGAAAGTAACCAAAGAGTCGGGTATGTTCGGGTTAGATTCAGTGAGCTTTTGCTTTTTGTGTTGTGCAGCACTGCAAAAGTGGGAACACAATAAAACCTCGGTACAGCGTGCCTCAATCGTTGTTGTTTTCGCCTGCCGATCTGATTCCTCTTAAAAAGCAAAGAAAAATGATGTTATTTCGTTAATAAAGGAGGAACCAAATGAAAGAGGCTAACATTGTTTTCTTTGAGACATCGGCTTTTGTGACTTGCATTTTGGGAAACCATACACCTCCATTACGGAGGACGTGTGCCACAGTCTGTCTTCCAGATTTGCCTTGCTCTAGTGAACAGTGATTGAATAAGAGCTCACTTGTGCTGGACTGGAGAAAAATATATTATCCAGCCCATGCAAGCTTATGAAAAGTGGGCCTAATTAGGGAACGTAACGATGTCCACATCTAAAAGGTGGAAAGCTGATCTTGTTTCATATTTAGTTGCGAATTATACCTTGAGGGATACTGAAATCTAACGTATCTAACGCATAGGATTCGCTTTGGCCCATGCTGCACTGCATTTTAGTCACTTGGCGTCACTGCCTTCAGATATTCCACGAATGCCATCTATGATTGGCTTATGGGGGCTTCCCACTGTCACACCATTGATTTTTCGGTAATTGTGCAACCAAAACAACAGCGGTAGTTTTTGAACCAATAGCCGAGAAAATTGATGCGATCGGTGTGCGACCGAGCTCCTGCTCTGGTAACCAGATTACGAAACGTTTACCATGGTAAGTCCCAAGTGCTTAATTAATTTGAGTGGGTAACCAATGTTAACTAATTGAAGCATCCTTAGACCTTACGGCCCCAGACCAACTGGTAAAGTACGCGACACTAAAGCGTGCGTACGTCCCAAACTCTCAGAGGGTAATGACTGCTCACACTTGAGTACATCTGTAAAAAAACTGCGTCAATAGAAGGTCGGAATTAATGGAAAAGATCAGTTGCCGACGTAACGGCAAATTGCTATCTTCCAGCTCGTTACTTTGCTAGACACATTAGGACCTCATATGTATCCATCCCACCGCAAGCTCAAATGTCATGGATGCCGGTCCCCCTTCTTGTGCCCCCAGTGGCTGTGGCCGTGTCCCTTTCACTAAACCTATATATTCAGCATGTAATGGAAGGTGAAATATCTTTCTCCTAACAAACAAACGTTCTTGGCATCATTATCTACGGAGAGCAGATGGTCCAAAAAATACCATTCTTACGATATCACATTTTCTGCCTTTAATCGAAGGTACCGACCGGACTAATTATTACACTGTTGGAGTGAGCTCTAATTAATCAAGCGGGAACACTCAATGATCTTGACAGTGTTTCGTTCGGTACTTCGAATTGGTTATTTATGAAGGGCGGCGCAGAACATGGTTGAGATGATGTCATGCTTCTTTTAACTTTTAATCTTGTTCCTTGATTACCAACAGCGGATAAACTGTAGATTATGAACAAGGTAGTGAACCCCTGGACTAAGATTCACAGTTGTATACTAGAGTAATCGTAAAAATCAAACCACCGTGTATATATATATGGTTGACAGAAACCAAGAGCGGGGACTGCTGAACCTCGCAGAACACAGAGTGAGTGTTGGAATGTGCTGAGTCTGAACGTAGATGCTTCCAGTCAACAAATGATGAAGATCAATCCAAAACATGGCTTACAGACTAGGATGTGATGGCCAATTCTCCCTTCGAGTGCCCGTAGACCGAGACAATAACAGAAAGATGCTAATTATGACGACACGATAATACACTCAGTGCATCCTAGTCAAGAATGAGCATAAAATTCCACGTCAGCGTCAGTTAGACAGTTTTGAATGCTCAAATAACTTTTATGTCTGAATGAGACAATACGCAGACATAGAAGCAACTGCAATAATATCTGGGACAGAACAACGAACAGGGATCCATTTTTGACCGCAGTTTCGCGTGCCACTGAAAATAATTATCATGTACTAGATCCCGTAACATCCTAAAATTAACAGCTATCCGATCAATAAGAAATAATCCGGAGTTGTAGCGCTTAGAATGCACTTGAAACATTAATTTGGTGGAAAGAGAACTTTAGTGATGTAGTACACTTTGGCGACAGTGGCCGAATGTTGCCCCAGTGCGCTGTCATCCCTATGCTTGCGCTTCCATAACTCAGATAAAAAAAATTCGTTGACTACTAACAGTACGTCTATTGGTACACACAACTTTAGTTTTGCATTGCAGGAAAAGTGGCATTCTGCTAATTTTCAAGCCCCCACGCGAACGACGAAGAGCTTATCACATGTGGCTTTAAGCGGCTGCTGACCAATGGTCCATTCTCATACCGACTGGAGCTCAGCCCCTCGCCTTTTGTTCACTTCGCCTGTGCCAGCTCGTTTATAGGTGCATTGGAGACCAAAAACAAACAGGAAAGTCGGAATTAAAATAGATTACGATGGCGTGAGGATATGTATGTTCATGGTTGAACGGTTAATTTCAGTCCATCATGTTTTCCTTGCTTTCTGGTCATTCCTGGAGCTGCTCTGAAAAAGCGCTTTGCCCTCAACAGAGTCTTGGGTTCGTGTGCATGTTTGGTTCTATCTTGTCCCATCTGTAACCTGCCGATCGTTTGGGTCACTTACTGGAATATAGCACCAGTGAATGTGTTCGGAAGAGCTGGATTCAGGAAGGATCAGCTTAGCACAAATCCAATGAGCTTTAATTTTTAACTACCGACAACGCTGCTAGTAGTAAAAATTAGATTTCAGCTTTTTATCCTTAATACCTAAAAATGGGTGCCATTATGCTAATTCCTTTAACGACGAGTGGACGGACCGCAGAATTTGGCGCACAGAAAACCAGTCAATCAAAATGCTCAAATTATTCCAGTGGCACACATCGTCCCTTAACTGCACGCTGACCGTCAGCATTCTGTGTAAACATACTGAGGGTTTGAGGTGGACAAGTCGGTCACATTCATTGACTTAGGCACGACTAAAGTATTTTCTCGTTTCATCTTTTGCATCCTTGCGGATACTAAAGGAAACCAAGTCAATTAAAAGCGTAGACTTAAGTACTGCGTCTAATACCTTTCCTTCATTATCACTTATCTTACCATCAGATGAATTTATCTAGTTGCAATTTTTCGTGGCGTCCTTATGTCGGAGGGATGAAGGTTAGTGATACTTCACGGCTGCCCACAGTGCAGAGTGAATACCTTGCCGTGCATGTTTTCATTTTGATCTTGGCCAATAAAAGCGATATTTGTACCGCAAAGCGCAAAACTTGGTTAACAGGCATTATATAAATAATTCGAAGTTTATACTTGGAATCAGCAATCATTCCTTCCCACTAGCCACATCGAACTCACTGAAGTCAAGCCAACATAAATCTCATTTTTTATGGAAAACTCATCTTACAGAAATAACAATTGAATATTCATATCCGTATGACCGTCATATATCTAATCGATTTTTCGAATCACCGCTGATTGTTCCGCATTGCTATTTGGTCTTCAGTTTTACCCGATTAAAGTTGTCTTGTTATGAAAATCGAATAGCTCCCTTCGATTGTATAGAACCAACACTGCATGATTCATTCGGTTTGCCGCTATTCTGCCTTACCGTTCAGTCATGACTCAATGTTACCCGGCGGTTATGTTGTGCCTGTACTGTCGGAACCTGCTCAGAATTTGACACAACCAGACTACATCCGCTCATGCTTATCGATTGCAACTTGCCGACCACAGTCCATTATCTCAAGACTACTGGTAAACAATGAAATGGAACGGTTTGGGTTTGACACAGACGACGCGAGAGTGGCAATCCATCATACTGTGACCAAAATGTCCAATTAAGAAAACCGTAGAGTGGACTGAGTGAAACGAAAAGAATTTCGCACCCTTGTTGGAAAACATCGTTAGTGTATTTATATTCTTTTGATCACATCTGCTTACGTCCACTGTAGTTTCACGTTATTGTCTTCGGCCGGAGACGTGGTTAAACTTGACCCTGGCAAAGCACAACACTCGGTCACTCCCACCCACTATCACCGGTGTAGTTAACAACTTTCCAGCCCAATTGTTCACGTGTACTGACGTCTTCCCGCCCCTTAGTATAGTTCCTCCGTCTTCAGGTTGATGCCTATCACATGTTCTGAGGCGCTATTGTTGGCTGTCATTTGGTAACAAGCTAAGTCGACAGTCTTCGATCATAGGTATGCACCAAACTTATTGAACTCCCAAATAATGCGTTGGCCGCCTCTGATTATCCATCAGAAGGTTGACAAAATTTCCTTGCAATTTCTCTTCTATTGATGCTCCCAGCTGAAATTTACAGAAACAAAGCCAATTACAACACACCTTATGTGAATCCCATAGCCTCATACGGGTGCACAATTTCATTCATTGTTGGTGCTTTAACCTGTGTCCAATCAATCCCGCTTCCAACAAATTACATTCTTTGTTTTCATATCCTGAGTGTCCGTTCATTATATTCAAGATTTTAACTTTCATCACGTATTGCTTCTAATTTTCTTGTCCTTGTCATTCACTCGGTTTTATCCAGTATGTTTCCGTTAGTCATCCTTTTCTATCGTCTTCCTCCTTCATTAGTGAAACAACATTGCACATCATTTCCAGGAAGTGGGCCCACAACCAACAGAAGGCTACCTAATGAGGAAGTTGGATTGAATGTTCTATATACAAACCTTTTTCAATCACCAACGAAAAATCTCGCTGTGTGAGAGCTTACAGAACCCACACCAAAACAGGCTAGTCGATCTTGGTTCAAATTTCTCGCGCAACTGCTCTTCATTGTCTATGATTCTGATATGCCTGATGTGAACCCTTATTTATTACATCGGCAATCACCTTAACAATTCTTTCATCCTTTGTACGTGAACAGATTTGGTCACTGGTATCAACGTATACCACGATCATGCCCACTGGCAGCGTCGCAGAACTAGAACAATAAAACTTATCATTTCCACCGAGGATAGAGTCCAGGGTGGGTTGTTTTCTTTCAGCACTTGGGAATATTGGTGCTTTGCAGCCAAGGTAGACAATTTTCAAGGGCTTGTGAGTGGAAAGCTCGACGTTTCGATCGATAGAAACGCCAAGCTCAGGACTCACAAGACTTTGAAAAGGGAAATAAGACTCGACAGTTGTTTCATATTGAATAATAATCGTGATACCGACCCTCAGTACTGACGCAAAACGATTACAATCGGCTACCTATAGCGGTCAAGTTTTGCGATAACGAGGCATATTTCAACTGAATCAAGCTGGCCTTCCTGGCGGGAAACATCTCTGAAAGAGTAACTTTAACCGCTAAAACAAAACAAGGTTATCAGCTTATTTCAACGTTCTTCTAGGGGTTTATCATCCCACGATCTCTGCCAGGAAACAGCAGTTATCACCAAAGTAGGTAAGAACTTCATCTGTTGTATTACCCTGATAGACTGATCAACACACAACAATAAATCCCAAAACATCAACACTAGGCGTCACACAATAGCACAAGAACACAAAGTCTGCGGTCCAGCCGGACACTAACACCCACTGAGACTTGAGTCTTCAAGTCTCGTAGTCACACCACGAAATGGAACGGGCCAGATTCCCCCTTGAGTAAGCAGTCACACAGAAATAGAGCATGGAATTCGAACGGCTAGCCCAACCCGCTAGCGAGCGAGAGAAGACAAACACAGAACACGGTCGCACGTTTATTGGTGATCAAGCAATATAAATCAGAAGTCAAATGAGCTCTATCGTCTATACAGTGTTTTGAGGCGGCCTTGGTGGGGTCGATAGGTGAACCAGTCAACCACATAGCGAGGTCTGAGAATCTTTTGCGGCCATACAAAAATTTTTAACTGCGCAATATTCAAAACAGTGTCAATTTTGGAATGTCTCAAAAAGCATAGGTTCTTGTCGAAAAATAACAACTAAAATCCGCGACACCGAAAACACTAGGTGGTCGCCGTCTATGACGAAATCTCAGCTTCGGTTTTTTTCTTTCATTAACTTAGAGTCGAGTGCAACTTCATTCAGCGATGCGACTGCTGTCAATATTCCTTGTTCTATTTTGAATGTGTTTCACAATAGAGAAGAGGAAGGTCATGAAAACTAGGATTGATATCGAGAAATAAACCGTGTTTGACATAACTGTGAAAAGCACATAAGAAGCGCGACATCAGCACTAAAAGTCACGCAGCACAGCGCAAACTCGAGTCACAAGTCATCTGGGACTATGTTCGCAATAAACCTGAAGGATGACCAGACGGGATACGTTCTGACTGTGGCACACTGGGCACGGGATACGAACTAAAGCATAAGAACTCTTGATTTGTGATCTAACAGCTGACATATCAAATGAGTACGCGAGATTCAAAGTTAGGCATCCATTATGTTACCTGAGAACACCAAGGCCAATAAGATGTGTGTACTTACAGTAGCCAATAATCAATTGAGGAGAAACATGTGGTCTGTTACCGAGAGCTTTAGGGTGTATGTACTATGGACCGGCAAGCAGAAAGCTTAGGAGTTGATGCAAAAGTAGGCTAAACAACCAACCAGATAAGAACAATGAATATGAGGGGGAGATCGACTAGACCAGTCAAAGGGAAATAGAACAAAAGTGGTGAAAATGAACGCTTTTCAAAAAGTCAGGTGTCAAAACATCGGCATCTGTTTGATGTGGGAGACCAGAGTGTTACTCCAGAACAAACCAAGAAGGTGAATGAAATACGCACTTATTAGTGACGACATCCAGTCGCATGCTGTCTCTGCGGGATTCCTAGAAGTTTTCAATGATTTTAAGCATTGGTGTGCTTTGCAGCTCAGGTTGACATTTTCAAAGGCCTTAAAACGGTCGCGATCTAAACGCCAGGCTCAACAATTAAAAAGGCCTCAACAAAGCTTTATGGCTCCCTGGTTGATTTTTTTCAGGTGCCGAAGCAAGGCGAAAATTTAAGAAATGTTTGAGTCACAATCGAAAACATAGATATTAGAAATGGATTACTGGGTAGATCCGAGTGACATACTTGACAATTCTGACGTCAAATCAACTCACGCAATCGGACCTATTCAGACAACTTGGAAACTACGACTATGAGCATTAAATCTTGCGATCTTTCATGACTGAAACTTTTGACTCAGGAAAAAATGAATCGTGATTTTCGTAATGGGTGGAAGTTCAGTGTTGTTCTAACGTATTCCAACTTTAGATTGTGAGCAATTAGAACAGAAAAAAGATAGCAATAAAATTCCTAGCGTAAACTGACATAGGACTGATCGGTTAGGGGTATTTGTAAATAGGAGAGATTGCAGACGAGTGAGAAAATTCTGGTGGCACGAGTCGGGTTAGATTGAAGAGTGAAAATTGAATCGACCGTCGTGGATAAAAAAATGGATTGGTAAAGATAGGATATCAGGCACGAGGAGATCACAACCATTTCTAAATACTCTGGTAACTGTTAAGATGAACTGGGGATTCACGTGAGCAGTTTCGGGTAGGAGCAAAATCGCGTTGATTTTTGATAAAGTTCTCACCTAAGAACTGCTAGTTTTGACTGGAAAGCTCAATTGTTGAGAGCAGTTATTTTGGGCACTGCAAGTCAAGGTTGACAAGTTCAAAGAGGCAGTGATCGAATGGGGTTTACAGGGTATGAAGTGATTTTGAAACACAGTAAGAGGGATTCCAAAAAGAGGACAACAAGAAGGGGAACGACTAAACAAGTCAAAGAAATAATTGCTGAGCTCAGTTAAAAATCGTCATGTAAATAAGGCTGCATACTTGATCTTCAGGCATATTTGGAGTTTCCGTATTTCCGAGTTCGAAAGTCGGAGTCACTCAGGGAGCTGCTGATGAAAAACCTTAGTGATCATTCAATTCCAGGTCGGGCAACAAGTATGAAATGTCCTCCCATGGATGACGATATAGACCTTGATGGAGTCGACGCTGATCCAAATAGTGTCCTGCGTTCGGGGAATAAAGAATGAGCAAATGAACAGATGACAATGGGGTTTGTTTCCTGTTAACAATCCTTGTTTTGAGCGCAGAGCGAACCAAAAAAGATCTGGGCTATTATTATTTATTCACCTCTCGGTGGGGAAATATGAACAATATCACTGGAATGCATCTACCTTTCGAGAGTTGGATCATGCATAATTAAAATTTATCAGCTTTCTCTTGCGTCTCTTCCCCAATCAACCAATTACATTTTAGTGCCAGAGATAGACACTAATCGCTTTGATCATATTTTTTTGATTTTAGTTGAAAAGTATTCACTTCTGCCTCTGAGTCTCTATTAGTTCTCAACACAGCCTTTATTGTCGTCCTCCGGTGAGCCAGGAATGTGGTTCGTAATCCACTGCCAGAGCAAGGTGTCTTCACACGGTTGATGAAAGTTATTATGAGATGACTGTACAGTCCATCCGTGCCTCTTAATTGCAGACGAAGTTTTCAGGTTGCACGATGAAGGATTTCAAGATCAAACATAATCTTCTACCATTTTAACAATCGTATTTCTGATATCGTGATATACAAGCATAACGTGGCGGCGTTTTGTCGAACATTTCCCGAAATGAACTCCTGATAGGTTAGTTATTCCGTGTAATATGTCCATACAAGCGGATACGTTTCCCGGTAATCGGCTATGATGGAAACCTTTGGTCTAAAATTACCGAAAGGCCCATGAAACGCATAAACCCCTCGCCTGCTACAAACTGTTTTGCTCCGCTGTTTTACAAATCAGGCCCTCTGACTACAAGCTTGAGATGGGATTCTTCAAGATTTTATCGATCTGGGGAGCTAACAGTACAAAGACACCAGAAAAGCTATGAATCATAACGAGCAACCGATGACGTAGAAGAGGAGTATGAAACAGCTGACACGTTTGGTGACTAACACAAAATTTCTTATTTTCTTCGTTTAGTCCTGCACTGTCTTTCTCCTTCAGCCTAGTTCCGGCGGCATCTGGTCTGCATTCAGGTATGCAGCAGGTTTATGCATATTTATATACCCACCTTATCGAGAATTTAATTGAAGCTCATAATGACTAAGTGAATCAGATACCTTATTCGTTGGGCACTCTAAGCCTGCGGTTAACATTGTAGTGAATTTCAACACCGCACGATATAAACCCGACCAGTGAACGGGTTTTGCACAGTTGCAGACTTGTGTCGACAGTGCTCGCTTTATTCCCGTAACCAATCTAAGGTCGATGAATACGCACTGTTGATAATTCCTAAAAAGCAACAGAGAGTGGTAAGGCTTGGCCATTAAGCCCACGAGCATTTGGTGCCGGGTGCTTCAGATTTATGATAAACTAAAATACCACCGGATAACTTAATTATCGTTTGGGCGCAAACGAAGTTAATTTTGGTGATTAAAAATAAAACTACAAGTATTTCCATCGCCTGGTAGCCTCCCGCTGTTGTGTAGCTGAACTCAGGCTGCCGTAGAACAAATTCACGTTTATGGTCAATTTGTACCGCAAACGGGCTGATCACACCCGAAGTGTTTATCTCAATCATTTAGATAAGTAAACCAGTGTAGTTTGCGTTCGTAGCTATGTACTCGGTGAAAAAATGTGTTTACCCTAACCATGACTATTATTGTTAAACCATAGCATGAAACTACTAAACGGCGACCAGAGGCCACGAAATGGCGGGACAATCTGTGCCATGAATTATGCTCTAATTTAACGTCAGAACTGTAATGTGCTTCGTGGTTTTCAGTGATGGATCTCTACACCACATGATGAACAACCTTGTAAGTGCTTATATCACTGTTAACACTGATTCCACGATTACTTACAGTGAATTGACTACTGAGGACGCAACAGTTCTTGTCATTTGAGCAGATGATGACTAGCTATTGATATGGTGGACAGCTGGCTTTGACGACCTGCCTTGAACGAACTAAGAGTAGCCGAGCAAAAGTGAGAACAGTATATGCTGAGCTGTACGGTTCCCGGGGAAAATATTGGGCGATCTGCCCCATATGTGAAAATGGAAAAGTGTTTACAAATCCCAGTGCGAAATACTACCATTCCTGACAATGTAAAAAGGAAGGAAAACAACTCGGTTCACGGCTCCTGCCAACGTAAAACAACCGCTTGCGTCGAACGTCGCTCAACGTTTTTTGGAAGTGCAGTCTGCTTTATGCGCTGCTAGGTGGCGTTTCTTATGGAACCTCCAATTCAACATTCAGGTTCCCGAACAAACAATACACATCCGGAACAGGATAGCTTATGGGTGTGTAGAAACCTTGAAAAACCGCTATCTTTGGATTAGTTATACGACTTCTGCCAAAAATTGTTTCGGTCTAGAGTCTGCTAGCACAGCCGCTAATCTCGTACCAACGTGCTCTGGTTTTGGCTGCTACCTCACAGAATAGTGAAACATCGACTGAAAAACAGTCAATTAAACAACTTCGGATGTAACAATACCATTGACTGCGACATCGAGTTATATCACATACCGTCTCCAATAATCGCTTGGGGGTTACCTCGTGCACCCTAACTGTACTTACATGAGCCAATTCACTGATTAAAGTTACAGCTGTTACAGAACCAGAATGAGATTCTTACGAGCAAAATCTAAAAGAAACGAAAACCAAAGATTTCAAAGCCTGAGAGACCCATTAATGACCACGCTGACGCGTTTGTAGAGGTCCATAATGGAGTGAACTGTATCACTATTTCGGACCATTAGCCAACATATAGGCGACGGCCATATTAGATGAACACTCATGCCCAATCTCATTAATTCGAGAAATAACTATGCTGGCCAGTTCACTTACCGATAAATCCGATGCTCCGACCAAGCACGAACAACCCGTTTAGAGTCCCGATAGCTATGTATTCATCTGCTTCGGCCCTGAAGAGGAACAGAAAACCAGAGTTGCTTATTAAACCATGTCGGCCATATCTGATTTACAACCAAGAATGCTTTGTAAACCTTTGAACTTATTTCGAAAAGATACAAAATTATTTCCAGGGAACTATAAAAAACGAAATTTCACGCCGAAATCTGGGAAATATAAACGACGGGTCGATGGATGCGGTCGTAAGAAACTCAATAATGGTGATTTTTGAGCATATGATATATACTGAGAATGTGACAGAAAGATCGGTGTTCAGTATACGTGTTGCTTTCAAATCAGAACTGATCCCATCAGGTACCACTAGCAATACTTACTTATACTCACGGATCCGTCGTCTACAAAAAGCTGCGGAGAAAAGACCGTCTCAAACTTAGGAGACTATGCACTAGTGATATATATACATATATACATATGTATATATGATAGTAAGTTAGAGAATGCTGTTCTTTCTCGTAGCTCAGGTTCAACAGAATAGTATTGGTTTGTTCGCTGAGCCGGGCAATATGATTGCAAACGTTTCATCACCTCTCGAGGTGACTTCGTCAGTGCTTTTATATAAATATATATACGTACGTGCATATATGTATGACTTATCATCATCGAATAATTAGTTCCCATCCCATTACCGGAGTGCCCGCTGGCAGACCGAAAATATCGTATTTACGACAGCCTTAAATTTGATGGTGAATTTTCACAGGAAAGAAAGCTAAGAACAATCAAAAAATGTGATTTGAAAAGCCATAATTATTTTCGTGACGCGTACGTTCAAAGCACATGCGAACAAAAACCAGTATATGAAGGCCGCATCAAGAGACCCGGGGGTTCTTCCTACAATAAAAAGCCCACCGAAATGCACCTAAGCGGTAAGACACGAACTCGGTATTCATGGCTTTTACAGACATTATCTATATTTTAACGCATAAATGACAATACTGGATGGGGCAACAATGAAGTGGATCAAAAAAGAGGAAAAATGCCCGATGTCTGACATTACGGCATCACAAACACGAGCAGCAACTGACCGCGTAAAATGACCGCAATGACGAAGCAGATCTACCATAGCCACACCGATCATCCCGTCCACATTAAGAATGAGATTCGGCCGCTATCGAAATTCGGATTTTCGGAGTCCATGACAAAGTCACGATCATGCGTTCAATGTGTATTCATGTGTTGTGTCAAAATGCGAGTGAGGGGACAGAAGAGGTAGAGAGAGAAAGAAGGAGAGTGAAACTATCGGAGGTGCCTAATCCTCAATCACATGAAAAAGCCATTATGCATGAGAAAAAACTAGAAAAAATAACAATTGTACGATCAGAATGTTGTAAAGAGCTTTTAGCTGTCAAGAACGTCGTATCAGGTGCTTTTGATGTTGAGGGGCAACAAGTACAGGCTGAAAGCTATAATCATCCAGTCTTAGATTGCCATTTGGAGCCTGAGAGGTAATGCTCTACTGTAAACATTTATTTTTCCCCGACACAGTTATGAATTCTTCGACACAAATGTCACGCAGAACTCTAGGCCACGTAGGGTTCAAGAACGATGGATACCCTTGACTTTAGCTGCAATGTTGGATCACTGCGGATTCGTCCTCCTGAATGCCACATACAACGAGAGTCGTAAATTCTTGAGATGTCAGCTGACCAAGAGCCTGAGCAGTGATAGCAAGCGATGGAGGACAGAAAAATGGAAAAGGCTGCAACCCCTACCAACTGATTAGATACACTGGTCGGCGGAAGCCAAGTGTAAGCGAGCTGATTAAAGAATCCGACTGCACACTGATTCACTGAAGACCGTCAGATGAATCCTTGGACAAAATAAATTAGTTTTTCTTGAAAAGTACAAAGCGAGACCAACGGGATTGTCGTCATCCTTTTTGAAGGAATGCATGAAATGGAAAAAATTGGAGTTAACAAAAGTTCTAGGAACAATCTGAGCAACAGACGCGATTCCTAAAAACTGGTGTGAAACTGTGATTCTACTCATTTACAAAAATGCTGATAGGTCCCCAAATGAAAATCACAAAGCAACTAGTTTGGTAAGCATTGCATTCACACCGCCAGCTGGCATTATTTTTCTCCGGCAATCTGGTACCAGATAAACGGTATCGGTGAGAACCAAACGAGTTCCCGCCCGGTTGGGGTTCCAGTAACCTAATCTTCACTGTGTCGGATTTTAGAACACAGGCATATGATACGCAGACCACGATTTCTGTCTTTTTTGATTTGAAACCACAGTTCGAATCAGTCGGTCGTATGACACTTTGGCGCTGCCTCTTCATTTCACTCATCCAATTTCTGTATGCTAACAACTGAAGCCGAGTTCGCGCCTACGACAATCTCTCGCCGAGTTCGTCACGAGAAGCCGTGTTCGTCACGGTTGCACCCTCTCATCTTTTCTTTCCAACCATCTCACTGAGGTGGCTATGGAAGCAGTCTTGTCCTCATGAGAATAATGCCATTGATATTTGCTCAAATAAGAGACTCCCTGAACTACAATATGCAGAAGATGTTGTGCTATTGAGTGAAGACCTGAGTAAGTTGCAGGTTTTTCTCGATCGTCTGGACGATAGTGTATATATGTTTGGGATGCGTTTTGCACCTTCGAAGTGCAAAATGCTGTTGCAGAACTGGAGTGGCTCAAAGCCAAACCTTTTTCTCGCTGGGGCACAACTGGCTGAAATGGATAAATTTAGTTGCTTCTATGGTCGCACCTCACTTGATAGTCGTATATAGGAAGAACAGTCTCCACGCATGCATAAGGCTCAATCGCCATTTGCTAATTTGGGGCACCTGTGGTGACGGCGTGACATCTGTTCACCGACCGAAGGTCGAGTATACACGGGAGCAGTGAGGTGAGTATTGCTCTATGGCTCAGAAACATGATCATTGAGAGCAGAAGATATGCAAAGACTTTTGGTGTTTAAACACCATTGTCTTCGAAGTATTGGTAGAATATGGTGAGAGACTTTTGTGAGTAACTCAGAAATAAGGCGTAAGGTACCGGGTCCTAAAGTCCAGTCTTTAGAATAGACATTGAGTCAGACAGAATAGGTCAAGGTGGTTGGGGCATGTTTTCTGCATGTCCACAGAAAGACTTCCTAACGCGTACACCGTTCTCAGAGGCAGATGATAATGGTTGCAGGATGGTTCGGGGTGGCCGGTTGATAACATGGGTAAAAAGTATGGAGGTTTTAACCAGTGGACTGACTCGTGCAGATTCGGTTAGACTATCGGGTTGGGTTACACGAAATCTTCCGAAGCAATGGTTGAACACAACAGATGGTCTGACTGATTTCCGCAGTCAGCGGCGTTCTTCCATTTGCAATCTTTCTTCTTGCACGCATTTCCTCAACTCACTCGCGGTTGACCTTCACTGTTACTCGCTCTTTTTTCTGTTTATACAGATAATTTTGTGAGGTAGCAAGAAAAACCAGAGCACGCTAATGATAGGTTGTTGATTATGCAAACTGAACAAACACATCGCTCGCAATGGGTTAGCTTTTTCGAGACTGGTTTTAAGAGCACCAGCAACTATGACGGGGATTGAACAACTAATGTAATGGTTGAGTTAGTCAGGTGCGATAAACAATCACGATCAAATAACCATAGAATTGCGCTGTCGTAATCTCTAACAAAGTGGAGAGACGGGCTTCGCCTATCTATGTACGGGGATCAAGACAGAACGACAAACCTCTCTGGGGTAAGACGAATTACACACGGTTCGGACTAACACGGACTATGACTTGTATGGAGGCGTCGGAATGAGGGCACTTCGCATTCCTTCAAAGACAAGATTGGAAGTGGCCTGTTTTGTAATCTTTTTTTTTGCAACGGCTAACTGTAGCGCCTCATTCCGGTGGTCTCGACTTTAATCCTATCCTACCCCGCTCAATCAAGCGAGAACGACCCAATGGCCCCGATCGCTCAACAGGACAATTCCCCGTTTATTTGTCATGAGGCCACCCAATATAGGATTCTTTAGCCGATAGCCTCCTGTCAAATGGACCGATTGTCTATTCTTTGGTCTTCATATCGAATGCCGCCCCGGTCGCCTCTGAGCGTATAACAAAATTAGACTTCTTCCAATCAGTCGGCGGACTAGGGTGCCTGGTTGATTCCGTACTTGTTCTTGGTTTGCAGACGGTCCAATTCCAAACCTGTACGCTGTCCAGTTGACGTCAGAGTTTGGTAGTCACTCCAGTTCTTCTGGGCATAATCGCATCAAAGCGGTAACCTTGCACGTAGTGATCCAATTACAGGCTGATTTTTGTGATGCGTGGTGAGTGGATGTTTCGTCTGAAGTGGGCGTTATCAAAGAGCTAATGGACTTAGGTAAAGGAAAGCAGCCAATACATTCCGACTCTAGATGATCCATATAAGCTCTTCCATTTTGAGTAATAAACAAAATTGACACTGACAGGCTTGAAGCCAGTTCGTCGGTCTCAAATGTGTAAGTAGAATTGAAGGGACCGACTGAAGTCACGAATAAAAAATAGGGATTTAGTGATTTCTAAATGAACATTGAAAAGAATCCAAATACGCAAACGGGATGTGCAGCAGAAGATACCAACGAACAAAAGAAAACGGGTAGCGTTTCGTGTTCCGATAGATCGAAATACGACGGTGCAGATTCTTTCGTAAAGAGAAATGCGGATGGATGATCGCAAATTTCCAGGACGGCACAACGGATTTCAAGAATATTACTGCACATTCACTATTTGTACCCGGAATGCTCAATTGGTGTACACTCGTGGGGCTGCTGATGCATTAATGTAGTGGATGGTACATACCTCATAGCTGCTAGGGCCCATAATGCGGGAGGAGAAACCGGCAAATATGGGATAAAACCGCATAATGTGAGACAGAATCACACAAGGTCTCACCGGGTCAGATGAGGCAAAGGGCAGGTAACAACAAATTGCCATCTACCACCAAAGTAACCCGCGGATCCGCGATTGAAACCTCTGACCTGTTTAAGGTAACAGATACCTAGCACATTTGACCACCGGTCTGTTCTGATAGTCCAAACCACTTACTCTCGCAAGTACTTGAAACAACCATAACTGATTCTGGAAAATTTCAAGAAATTGTATTACTAGATAAAGTGCTTTTGATAACGTTTTCAAACAGTTCAAATAACAAAAAAGTTATTTAGGAACATCGTTTTGTAAGCGAAACAACGGTTAAACAACTGTTACCTTCTTTGTGGTAACTTGTTCCACAGCAAACGCATAATCCACCAGTGGAGTGGCCGGGAAATGTTGATGAACATATTCGTTGAGCAATTTTACCCGCATATCCGGATTCGTGATCGACTTGATTCGATGTCCGATACCCATGATGAGACGTGAAGCTTGCCGTTCTTTTGCCACAAATTCGGCCGGTGTAAGTCCGGCATCAAATGCGGCGGAAAACTGACGCGCGGCTGCATCCAACGCTCCTCCGAATCGATCACCCTGGAATTAAGAAAAGCATCAGTGTACGCAAAAGGATAAGTCACAGGCAACCCAAAGAAAAGGTGCCTGGTATTGCAAAGCGAAAGTGCTTAGCAAGGCCGGTGTAAATAACGCTGACCACGAACAAGACCGATGGGGGTCCAAAATCTGAATCAATCCCCTTGTATTCGTGAAGCCGCTAGTTAGTAAAAATCCCCATTTCAGATTGGCCTAATCCTCGAGCAGGATAAACAAATTCCATAGTAATCAGATGTTCAAGAGGGGATTTCGTTTCCCTCGTGTTTTTATTCATGATAATACAATGATGTGCTGCCTTGTTGAGAATAATTCTAAGGTGCTTATTAGTTTGGACCGTTCCTCTCCATGGATTTTTAAGAATAGCAAAGCATAAGAATGGAAGTGTTTTGTACGGAGAAATTTCGACCGCAGGTTCACATTTACGTTCTGCGGAGTTACGACACAACACTGAGAGGGAGAAATAGTATGTGACAACTAGTCAAAAAATTTCTTCAATCAGCGATAACGAGTCATGACGATCGCGACTGCACATACGAGATGGTGAAATCAACCAAATGACAACCTGAATAACAGGAGTCAAGAGATAGGCAGTTTGGCCGTTTCAACCAATAGCCTTACATAGACGCGTTCTGGTTTTGGTTTCTATCTCACAACGCTATCTACTCAAAATAAAAACGAAAGCTGAAGAATGATTATATTGACCGCAAAATAACAAGTTGCAAGGTATATAGATGTGGAAAGATTTCGAATGCAGGAACATCACCGAATGCGGCATTTAATCATATCAGCAAGTGTTTCTAATTATCGCTTGAGGGATCCTGTAGACCACAACCAGGTAGTCTAACCGGACGTACACGAGCCAGTACGTTGGCCAAAGTTTCTACACCTTTTTCTGTGTAATCGACTGACCATCTAAACCAATCCTACAAATATTATTGTCCTCGGAAAATATCGTACAGCGGCGTAGGCATTCCAAAGTCACACGCGAAACGTGTTCCGGACACATTCAGCCATGAAGATTCAATGCATCTTTTAAAAATGGAGTCTTGGAAAACAGTAATCCAGATCTAACGTTTTTTAATGACATGCTTGATGTTGAGTAGCAGCGTCTTGTCAATGTTCCAAATTCCGCTTTTCAGTCAGCTAGTCCTAAATTTAGATCACTATCGTCCGTTTCCACTAGCTCAAGTGAGAACAACCAAAGTCAACCTGGACAAAGTCTCGTCTCACTAAGTGAAAATCATTTTTGCAGGTTACCTTGCTTGCGCCTGCGGACTGTCATTAGTTCATCGGTTGTCCGGGTTACTCCTTGATTGGTCTATCTAGTTGTATTTCAAGCCATTTAGATCATGCCGTTTCCTTGTAGAATCCGGCCCACTCATCCTTATTGGTCAACACATCTCATTATATGACCTCTTTGATTCAACCAACCTAGTCTATCTCAAACTAAATCCATTTACCCCATCCGCCTACCCATAACGTTCCCACTGATAACACGTCCGATAATGCATTGTATTGTATTGTATAGACTTTTGCGCACAATAATTAAAATAAAAAAAATCACTCATGGCCTCGTTAAAAATATTAAAGAAATCATCCAGGAATAATTATAACACGTTACTAAAGACTGCTCAAGAATTCGGCTGAAACCCAGTCAGGGTTTGTGAAAGATCGTGCTAAATATGGGATAGTGGAGTTCCTATGGATATTGATTCTAGAAGATGGAACGAAAAGCGGATCGTGTAGAAATATGAGAGCGGCACTTTGAAAGATCGTTGTGCAGAGGATGCGTGGGATCAGAAATAATTCTGTGAGCAAATTTTCTACATGCTGATAAGTGTTGATCACATATATTAAAAAGCAATTCAGTTAGTGGTACGAAGGACACATGGCTAATAATTGATAGCCCGCGATGAAGAATTTTAAAGTTTTTTGTAAGTAAACCTGGATATCTGAGTGGAGAACAGTAAAGAAGGATTGGAAAAACATTGGTATACAAATTGGAAGATATTGCCTCGATTCACCTTGTAGTGCCGAAGCTTCTTGATTTGAAATGACAACCGTTGGAGATTCTTTACACAGGTAGAAATGTGAGAAATCCACCTCAGATTTTGATCAACAGTAATTCCTAGATATTTCACAGAATCAACCCTGGTAAGTGTTTTTGAGTTGATGGAAGACACTTCGGTTGGGTAGACCGACCGAGAGATACAGAACAGGCATTCGATACATTTAGATGTGTTGGGATTTAAACCACCTGCGTATCGACCGCGATTTGTCTAGCATGGCGCACCGTCGCGTAGCCACCGCTAACCAATGAGACAAATATATTCGACTCAGGCGCAACACCGATTGAATTACCATTCTTTCACAGCTGATAGATGGGTGTAGTGGAAGTGGCATGCCGCATGGCCAATACGGCCCAAGAGAGAGGGAGAACAGCGGCAACTATGAACTTGAAACTTGGATTGGTGTAGAATCAGAAAAGCCCACAGAAGAAAAGGTGTGTTGACGAGCCGGGCGAAGCGAGACACCGTCTAATGCCATATCGGAGTTACCTGGATAACACTCCCACCATATTCTACCAATACCAAGAAAGTAACTTTGGAAGTCTTTGCACATCTGCCCACGACAGCAAACAAGGGAAACGAACTTGTGAAATTCAAAGACCACATCATGTATAGGGGGTCTGTAAGAGTGGGAACTAGACGAGGTTTCAGAGACGACACAAAGCCAAATATCGTCTACAATTTTGTGCGCACGACTGTGCTGAAAAGTTCGGATGGGATGGTCTCCGCGATTACCAATGGTAAGTCAAATCTGGCGTCATGTTCTATGCAGAACGTTCTACTGGGATGGCGTAATGACCTATGTTACTAAGCTGCTTATGGCAGGTCCGGTGCTTCCTGGAATGTTTTTCTAACCATTTCGAAGTGCATTCGGTAGCATGTACCCTTGATTATCTCATGATTCTGTTTACGTGTCTGCAGATATAGTATTATAAATGGCGTTTAAGTTGCCGGAAATGACAAGATCTCATTTCGATGTCACCTATGCATATGTGGCCTCTTCGGTGAGGACTAATTTAGCTACATAGAACGTTTGTCTGCTGACAGGCGTTGCCTAATAGTGACAATCACAATACTGCTTTTAGAAGATAAAGAAAAAAGGACGTCTTTTCATGCTACTGTTGATAGTATTATTGACTGCGTTCAGAGTATCCTGATAAGTTTGAAGCTCCGCCTGCCCATCAGAGGTTAGCGAATTTCAAATCCTACTGACCACAGACACTAGTAATTCCATAATCTGGGAAATTAGAGAAGATCCTCATGTAGGGGCTTTCGCCAAACTAAATGAATCTGCGATGGGTACTCCTAGCCAGTGAGCCATTTGAACGCATCTCGAGATAAATGTCCATAAGCCGCAACTGTCCGCTTTGTTTTAACGGGATGAAAAACATTACTTGGGTTTTCGTAAGGATCTGGAAACTAAAAGTGGGGATCTGAAAGTTGAACTGCGTGGTCAGAAATCTCATTAAAACCACCGATCTGAGTTATGATTAATGCCAACCTTCAAGATCATTCAGATTTGAGATTCCTTTTGAGAAGTTACTCAAGCAGGTTTCACGAAGGGAAAACCATCAATCTGAACCAAAGCATATCATCCACTTCATCTTTGGCGAGGACGGAATGGAGTAACAGAAAACTCGTGCGCTACATGCACCAGATAGACATTTAGTGGCGATTCAAGGCTGTCCCTCAAGATACCCGACACGTTTCCGGAGGGACTCCACTTCAGACAACCTCAATGTTGAGGTGATTCTAATCTGAGATCTACAGTGAAAATGCCTAAACGATCGCCTGATTGACACCCAACTACGTCAAAATTTAACACAGAGACAAGAACCAAGCACAATCTAATGAATATTATAACCACCCTCTTCAAGCATATGATAATTATCTACCGATTGTGAAGTGAATATTAAAAGTTTTTTTATTTTGCCGACAACACTTGATGTGTCACGAAATAATTATGACCCAACCGTGCAGGACGATAAATAAAGCATTCTTGTGGTGAATACTGTCGACTGTATTATCTTAAACCGTTACACTGTGACCGTGCATAGCTGTCCTGGGGTGTTCGATGATTTCATTCGTCAACTGGAATCACTGAGGAAGTATGGCACCAGTACTTCAATCCACGGAACTCAGGGTTCCTCTATCTTGGTAAATTTCTTAGGACAGTCCGCTTTCAGTTACCAATTCTTGCAGCTACCACCAATTTCTCCTTTTGAAGGAGAACAAGTTTCATTCAATGACCAAATCCTCTGTGAAGCCAAAATGAAGACAGGAAGGCGCTGTTTCGCTCTAAGTAAATTGTGTATCTAACAGAGGAACAGAAACGGAAATTCTCGGCAACTTGAATCAAAGAAAAAAAACGTGACCTGGAAGACCAATTAACGGTTCTTAATGGTTTGCAAGCAATATATCTAGCTGTATCACGTCGCGGACCAGACTTTCCGGACAGAGTCCTGAAATCACTCCTACTTCCACCCGCGAGGCCAAGTATTCTTCCGTCCGCTGACAAACCACCAACTGTGGTGGTGTGAAGAACTAAAACCGACATATGCCGAAGACTATAATGCCCCAGTGTTTGCCTAATTTTAATCTTCCATTTTAATTCTAACGGGTATCACGTCCTTTTGCGCAAGTGTCTAGTGTTACATTAATCAAATTTGTCCCTATAGAAACAGCAACACTAAACTAAACGAGTGTACTTAATTTTTAAAGCGAAAGTATAATTCTAGCACCCTGTTTAATTGCCGGCTGCATGAGCACATAAACTACACAGCGCCCAAAAATGCTTGGTTCCGACGCACTTGATTTATGCATTAACCGCAAGCAGGCACATCCACACGATTAATATGGGAATCGATGTGGAAAAGTCGCAAGAATCAGTATATTGTGAGGAAATTAACGGTGTGCAAACCAATATCTTGCTTTTCGTAACAGCAGCCCGGACTCACCTTGATATAGTGCCTATCAGGCGATTGATCAAATGTCACCTATACTCCTTTCGAACGTTTGGCAGAGGTTTTACAAGTTATTCATCAACAGCCTTCCCTTTCAAGCAGCACATTGTATTTTGTTTTTATTTAAATAAGGATAACTAGATGACCATAGAGAACGTGTCACGCGAGCGTTATTGAGGCGATTCTCCTTCGATCCGAACGTGAATTACAGTCAATCCAGTGGGTTTTCCTTATCAGCCACTCCCGAAGAAAGTTCTTAATCTCCGTAGTGCTCGTATTGTGGAATCTATCTTCACAAACTTCTTACGTCCACTTTCAGTATTTGGGAATAGCGTGCACATATGTTCCTACTTTTAATCTCCCCACAGTTGCTTAGATATTTCTCCTGTAAGCTGATGATCTGCAAACTGTAACGATGATGTCCATTTGCGAGGGTAAGCAATTTTCCAACCAGATGAACGTATTGCATGTTGAATACAAGCATTTACACGTGCATAGCACATGGAATCTCAACGGTAAGGTTAGATCCCAACGGATTCCACATCCCGTGGCACTATGTGCAAGTCAATCAGTTCGCTCTCGAGGTACTTTGCAGGTAAGAGAGATGGAGTTTAGTGTTTGCCTTTTTTAGGAACAGATGAGCAAAATGAAAAAGGTATTCTGCCCACACAATTCGGATATTAAGTTTCACACAAACAACTTGCATTGTGATGACAGCACTTACGATAGTCAGCAAGCCGGCAGTCAAACTGGACAGCAGATCCTTGCCTGCTCGTGCCGTAACAATCGTGTTCACAGCCCCCGAAACAGCCGGACCGTGGTCGGCCGTGATAACCAAACACAACTCCAAGAATTTGGTACAATAATCTGGTAATCTGCAATTTCGAGTATGAAAAGAGAAAGTTGCCGTAACTCTATGTGTTGACGTATCCGAGTGGATATGTTGCATAAGCATGTATGAGAAAGCTTTTAGGACCAAAGGAAACAGGGGGAAAACCTTGAGCTCACCGACGTTTGAACCAAAGCAGGCTAACAACGCCGCCAATTCCCAACTGCTCGCTTATAATCTGACTGATGGGCACACCAGCAAACAAGGGTTCAGGGCCCCGATCATCACAAATGGTTGACGTGAAAGCCGCCGGACGACGAATGAGACCTAATTCCTGGGAGGGACGAATTCAAGAGCATTGGAGTGAGCGTTCAATAATACAAGCTTCAGCATTGATAAAACAACAGAAACAAAGTGGAAAACTGTGTATTGTCGACTAAACTTGAGAGACATGAGAAAAAAGACAACGTTGCAACAGGAATGATTGACAAGAGTTACAATCTATTTCAGTTGTACCGGAACAAGAGGAAATATAATAATTGGTGGCAGGTTGACGAATTCCGAACCAGTGGGTGTAGTACAGATTACATTTGTGAAGACGATTTCGGACGTCAAATTTCGCAGTTTGAGAGAAGTAAAACGATAATTAATTGATCATTCAGGACAATGTATGGACGGGGAGGAATCAGCCTTAAGAACAGACACACTTACGGTTGAGGAACGACATACAGCATCGCTTCGCCATACACAAATGCCCCCGAGACTGCGTTACGGACCATCATAATCGGAATCTATGCTAACAGATCGCCACGTTCATTGAATGTACTATTTTAGAATGATTGGGTCCAAATAGTAGTACATTTGTCCACTGACTCTGATCTACTTTGCTGGCAAATATGATTTTGCATTTATTTATTCTAGGGACTCATAAGCAGTTGATTATCGGCTATTTAACATCATGGAAGAGATAGTCGGCACAGGCAGCAGTCAATGGGATAAGTTGATTTGCATTGCTGCTGGGATACAAGGGAGACAGGAGGAATATGATGAGGCGTTAAATTAAAGATTACGGAGAGAATCGATAGTCGCATCAGTTGGGAAGCAGCTGAAGGAACAAGGCTAGTTGAGAACAAACTGAGGTGCCATCACCGAAAACGGCCATTATTAATAGAGACAATAGTATTCACAGTCATCTCTAAAATTCACAAACGTCGAAGAACTTTCTTCATATCCACGTTCAAACTTGGTCAAGTGCAGGATACAAATCAAGTGATCCCATACATAAGATGGAGTGACTTATTTTTCTGCCGATTTTCGCTTTCCATTCAACGGTCGACCAATTACATACATCCCATTCCGGATCAAGTCTCTCGGATTCATAGACAAGTTTATGGAGTTAAATCGCAGGGCTATTGTTCGACTAGGCAAGAGAACATCAACCGAGTTAGTTGAATGAAAATCTAATGAAGAGCGGATAGTTTACATGCTTATGGCACGGCAAAATAAGTTCACTTCCTAGGTAATTACTCGGCCATGCATATGGTTTTTTCCCAAACCAGTTGCACGGATGACCTTCGATTTGGTTAGCCGAGCACTTCCGGTTTGATTTCACAGTGCACTGAACACTCTAACGATCATTCTTTGAGCTTACCTTTAACTGTTTCAGCTAGGCTGCTCTGAGTGACGAACCGAGTTGTAGCTACTAATTGAGTGCATGCCGCTGTCTACATGAAGCCTGACCATGTGCTTGTTTGAGAATAAAGCAACATTTATTTGTTGCGAGAAGATTGACTGAATCTCTCCACGATAGGACGATCAACAAATAAGGTCATATATGAACTACAGCCCTCGATTCGATTCACTGTAGAGTGCTATTCTCTTTCCAGTCACGAAACAGCAATTAGAGAACCCCAGGACTTAAGAAAAAACCTGAATAACAGTGAGCAGGTCATGCTTTCACGCATTCTTTTTGGTCTGAGAAAAGCAACTTGTGCACGAATCAGGTCAAAATCGAGGATTTGATAACCAGGCAGTGGTGCACAGGATTTTGGGCATTCACCTTGGACAACAAACGAAATGCAACCGTTGGTTAAGAATGCAGGAGAAATATACTAGGAAGTCGTAAACAGCGTGCATCGATCCTCTCGGTATGCGCGCGATCAGGGGATAGGAAAACCAGAATGAGGAACTGGAAAAATGTTGAGTGTCCGCTGGTAAAGAAAAGTGAAACACATGACCATTTCCTTCGTTCAGCGTTAAACAGGAGGCATTCTTTAATGACTGCTGCTTCCTCACCGAGCTCCCAAGTTTGCCATAGAAAGAATGAATACACAGCGTGGACAGGAAGTGAATCAAATGAGGCAGGAAAAGAAAAGAATGCCATAGTAACCAAGATACTTTATACAATCTAACTGCAGAGACGCATATTTTCCAATCGTTGTGACTTGACAGAAATTGAAACACTGTCGCTAATGTTCACGGTTCGCTTCCCTATCCTTCATTGTCTCTAGCCCACTGGTCAACGAATCGTTCGAACCTCAAGTACGGAGACGTCAGACACCTGTCTTATATTTCCGCATTCTAAGCTGTCACATGATCCGTCACTTCCACGTTGGTTTTTTCAACCCAGGAAAGAAATGGAAAACATGAGAGTTAACCGCAGACTTCTGTTAGCCGTACACAAAGTATGACCCAAGGAACAATTTATTTCCTGGACCGGCACCCAAACTAGATTCCTGGTCCGCACACCGTTCAAATTGTCACTCCATTCAATCTTAACAATGCTAAGCAAACATCGGTGACCAAAAGTTTCTAAGTGATGGGCATATTCAGACAAGCAAACTCCATGTCTCGCAACCATACAATAAAACTGAGAATACTGTGGCGCAGTACACAGGACCTTTCAAATTCAACGAAATATCGGGTCAGTCGCACAGGTGTTTTAGTCCAATGTAAGCCACACGAGCTTGGATATACGAATCATCCATTAGCTTCTACCGTCTTTCGTCACGCAGATACCGAGGTAAGTGAAACAGTCAACAATGGTTAGTTATTATCTGTCGAGTATCAAGCTTGATCCTACTGTCCTCCAGTCTTGTAGCAGCACTTTATAGTTTGGAGATGCAAGGGGAATGCCAAATAAAGCTACAGCCCTCAATAGCCTGCCTAGTGCATTTTGGACGTGTTACACAGATCCGAATAAGCACTCAAGGTCGGGAACGATTGGAGTTCTCAACCAAAGCCCTTAGCTCTAGAAAGAACTTGTCTGCAAGAGGGAGGCCAACGCATATGCCGTTCCGCAAAATCTGTAGCTGAAAAAGTACGAAGTCCAGCCATGATTACTTCATAGCTTACACTGAACGACTATGGTTTCAGAGTTGCAATGTAAGTGTGCGAACCATTCCCTCAGTCGCCCGCCCGAGACAACCAACTGGTGTTGTACACTTCAACAATACTTAGAAAAACAAACAGACTACGAAGTAATAGCAACAGTTACCACAATTACCGTGGTCTATATCAGATAAGAAATTAGCAACAGCAAATGGCGTTTTAATTAAACCATTTGAAATTCACCTTGGCCCAGGCGTAATCAATTGGGACCGGACGAGGTTTGCGCTCTGGTTTCGGCACAAGTTTGCCCGTACACACCAGATTTGTGTAAACCTCCCTTTGAAGTGAAAAAGAAAGAACGATAATTGAACAACCATAACAACAGGGCGACTATGGCAAAAGAAAAACCACAAAGAAAACGGAATTCGTGAAGGGATCGACTAGAACAACAACGTGCCCAATTAAGAAGACACTATGTCCAGCTGAATAACAACAAAAAACGTTCATTTCTCCGGCTACTCTGTCAAAAAACACCAAGCATTAATATAGAACGAGTATACGTACTCGTTTATTTCACTTATGCAGAAGACGAAATGGATTTGATAAATCTGACTAGTTCAAGATGACCCAGCTCATATTCAGACAATCAGAATCGTCATTTGTATAAAGTGCGAATGAGAGGCCTGTGGGATGAGCGCAGCTCCCTAATCCCTTCGCTAATCTTATCCAAATAGTTGTTTGTCAACGTCGATTGTGAGTTTCCCATCTAAGATGGTCTGTGTCGAAATCCCCGCTTTCTTTATCCCACTGCTGGTGATAGAATTACCGTGGAGCAAATAGACGCGCGAGTTTTGCTATGGTAATTGAAAACATGGCCAAATTTAAAATTGTTACTGTTAGAAACTTCTGGTTTCCTCGATCGAACATTTATTTTACGCTTTGGCTTGTCACACGATGGATCCTTTTAGCCTAGTCGATTAAATTTATGGAACAAATTACAGAGTTTATTTGCAAACCTACGATCCGCAGGGCAGTAAGACACTGTTACACTGAAACCCAGATGACTTGAGATGACCAGCCTACTTCTGGACTAAATGCAAATTACTTTGGCTTGGATAGCCGGATAATATCCAGCCCATACAAAAATGATGGGTCCTGACAGATAACAGATGATGTGCACGTAAAGGATAGAAGAGTCAGTGTATTTTTGGAGAACCCTACGCAATATTTTTCTATCGTTCTTTCTGTCTGATTGTCTTCTTCTTGATCCATGGTTTTGATGGGACCTAATCTTTAATCAGGTTTGTGCCACATAATATATAGTGGCTTGAATCGAACCTCGGAGAAAAACGAAGCCAGAGAAAGACGGAAGCAAGACGGCTAATAGTCACCTAATCATCCGATAACAGCACGTCCGTGTAACAAGACCGCTGCAATAAAACACACTTCTGCACGCATTTTTGATTTCACGTGCAAGAGAGTTGGCTTATTCGCCCCGTCTTAATAAAAAGATCATCAATCATTTAATCTCAACAAGCAGATCCGATTTGAGGATGTATAGCCATGTTTAACATGAGATTTATCCATTGCATTGATGTCGCTTGAACTTCACATACGTACTCAGCACTTTTACACGACGGGCATATCAGTAGAACAGACGATTCGTTTAGTTAGATCACGGTACATTTACAACATTTGTCTTACGGATTTTCAAATATTTGTGTACACAATTTACATACTTTCCACCTCAAACATACTGATATCTTCTTATTTTTAAATTCTAATAATCCAAGGCATATGCTTCCAAGTTCAAAGTGTAGCTGTCAAAATAAAAATCGAAAAATGTACAGAAAGATGATCACAGAAAATCCATCGACCAAAAGCGATCCACGTGTGACCTTGACTTGCAACCGGATTATCAGTATAAGATTCAAGAAAGAACCAAATCTAAAGAAAAGTCAGGAACATCGGGAACAGCTTAAACTTAAAAAGAACAACACTAGAAACTAAGACACAAACTGAATGCTGGATTATTACAAAACAAAAGCGAGGACAACAACCATAGAACTAATACGAAGGACAGAAACAAGGACAACAGCTAATCTGGAATGTAATCATTTCGGAGACAAGATAACAGTGAACTGAATTTAGTTAAAGCGGTAGGTGAATCTAACGACCAACCTTTTACTGAGTCAGACTTACCGAATAACCGCATCTAAATCGTCAAAACTTGATGGAACATGAATTCCAGCAGCGGACAGAGCGGCATTTTTCGCCACAGCAGTTTCTCGTTCGGAATTAGCGCATGCTCCAGCATGTCCAAACTGAATACTCTCAGCCCCAGTGGCTCGTTCTAACGTTTGTGCACAAGTCCCAATGCACCAAGCAACCAAAGGCTTTCTGACAAGGCCGGAACGAACTGCCTCGACCACGGCATACTCCTCGGTGCCACCAACCTAGCGTTGAGAAAGATTACAAATCTGCTTTTGGTTTAAGTTCCCACAGCAGTCGACGATTGGCAATTTGGATATTGTCCCGGATAAGTCGAGAAAGATGAACGTCGCAGATCAGAACTTTAGGTGGGAGCACCGGCAAACGGACGATCGGTCAGTGTGCATGCACACATCGCGAAATAGGCGCCTAACCGAAAACTTGATTGTTCGGTTATTCCCCACATAGCAGACACCCATTTAGTCTACGGATTTACGTTTACCGACTCAGTTTGTTCTATAAACATCCGTTCTGTCTCATAGCCGAGAGGTTAATAACAGCAACTGGCGACGGGAACGGAATAGGAACGGACTCAGATCGACTGCGTAGACCCAGTGAATCAATAATGGCCGACCGCAATATTCGTCATATACATAAGCTAGCAGGAAGCGTCTCCGATTAAAACAATTCTTTCTTCAAGGACCTTCATCACTCCAGGACGCACTCTTCAATTCTTCAGATCCTATTGATGGGCAGAGTTTCAAACTTACGCTAGGGAATTCATTAATTTCTGTCAAGCCGCGTGGATTCAACGTATTCGAGATCCCGTTTTTTTATGGCACACTTAAAGCAGGATTTTAGTGGAAGCGGCAGGCCGTCAAGATCTATTACATGGGGAATAGGGGCAGGTAACCAAGATCGTGAAACCTGGAGTGACATAGAACCACGTTTTATCAGGTCGCCTACAAGACACGGCCAAGCAGAACGTTTTGTGGACACCAGAAAAAGGGCTTTAGATAGATGCGATGCCAGGGAAATAAACCAGAAACGCCACACAACTTTCTGATGGCGTTGTAATCAATCCTTAGAGCGTTAGTCTTGGATCATATTTAACCAGAAGAAGTTTTCTTTGAAAGCGGCATGCAAATGCAGAATGACCAAACAGCAAGGCGCTACGGATATTGCAATGGAAGACTAATTAGGTGTGCGGAAGTCTTCTGGTATCCCGGGGAAAAATAGATACCACGATCAATTATGAGCCGACTGGACAACGTTACATCCAGTGCACTGTTAATCCACAGCGAAATAAAGCGAAAGGTCAATCAAATCAAAATAATTTGCAGCTTAGTAGTAGCAAGTAAAAAGAACAAAACGGAATTTTCATTACATGTGACCCGCCAGAACCACTGAAAAGATCGTTTTGCTGCGCTAAGTTCATATCCATTCGACCAGTCACTGTGTAGATCTCAAATTCACACCACTGTTGACTAATGGAACACACATGAGGAAGAATTTTCGGCTTCCACTTTATTCTTCCTCGGTTTAGTTCAACGCAGGGACACTAACCTCCAGTCTGCATCCCAGTTCCTTTATTATTTGCTCTTGACCTTCACTACCCCGGTTTGTATTCCCTAAAGCTTGTTTTGATCCTGTTCCCCTTATCTTCAGTCGTCATTCTCATGCACAGGCTGTAAGCCAACTGCACAGGGTATCTGTCCCAACCATTCGCAATGTTGGGTTTGATACGCCATTTTTTCCAAGAATCGAAAAGGCGTGAGACACTTCTCATTTTTGTTTCATCCTCTTAGCATAAAATTAACCGACTGAGATAAGGAACTGATTGAACGCTTTTTCATGGATATTCTTCTATTGTCTCTTCATGGCAACCGAGTGGATTAAGAGAATTATTTTTTTATGTATAGGTGGGCATACAACCATTTCTTAGTACTCTCCGGAAAAACCTCCGAAATACGTAACCGAATGGAGCTCGAAAATCAATGAAACAAGTAGTGGCTAACTCTCGCACATGGTAGCGATGATCTAACATTCACCGGAGTGTAAGTATCTGACCAACAAAAACCGCACACATGTTGATGTGTTAGTACACGTTGCTGAGTAAAGAAGCAGTTCAGCAGAACAACTGCAAAAAGCCTGGCCACAAACACATCAACAGTATATGCAGACGGATCGGTTCTACTTTTCGGTACACCCAGTATTGTGGTAACTTTTCCATACGAGTTATTCATACTACTATCGGAAAGGAACGGCTTCTTATGAGGATTGGGTTAATCTGAAAAAAAGCTTTACGATACCATTATTGTGATGCGTCATGCTCAGAAATGAGTTCTGACGCAAGCATTTCCAGTGTGTTGTCAGTACAATTGGCTATATGTCCGACGACTAAACAATCGATTCGATGCACCGTCCATCATCCACTGGACTGTCAGCACTGCAGATGCTTTTAAGCTACAAGAAGCGGGAATGATGACGCTTATCTTTTTGAAATCTGCAAGTGCAACGGAGCGGTCGTCATTTTCATCATTGCTAATCGGCCCATGTTCACTTAAGGGGCTTGCATGACCATTCTAGTTTCCCACAATCAACAAATTAGTGAAGCCAAGAGCGCGGCCTTAGTGCGAATTGCGGTGCAGATGTTATCCAGAGTTACGTTAGGCTGAGTTCTCCCGAGTTTTTCTGGGATGACAAGTTTTAAAGAGCTTGGGCTTTTGTGTATTCGAAACTAAATTGCGATCAGAAACTCATGAGACGCACACTGTCCAGTGGTTCGCTGGATCTGTCCACACAAAGACTTGGATAACTCAATTATGTAACGTATACCCATAATATAGACGAAAACCAACGAGCTACACGAGAATATGGCTAGTAACAAAATTTCCACATAAAATGACTTGGATTAAATGACGACGAAAATCAACGAAAAACACCGACCCAGCATCCAAAAAGTCAGAGTAGTATTACAACCCACAAGGACACATACCTCTCCCAATAAAACGATCATTTTGACTGCCGGATTGCTCTCGTAACGCAGCACATGGTCGATAAAGGTACTACCGGGATATCGATCACCACCAATGGCTATACCTTCCTCAACTCCATCCGAATTCATACTGATAATATTGTTCAGCTCGTTCGACATCCCACCGGACCGAGAAACGTAAGCCACGCTAATTTGTATGTGTGTGTGTGCGTGTGTGTGTATGTGTGTGAATGCAAGTATGGCCATGTACAGGTAGGTTTGTTCAAAAAAGAAACGAAAAGAACAACGATGATTTCAAATAATCTGGACAACTGTGGAGACCTAAACTCGAGACAAAAACATTTAAACAAATTTTTTACAACCCCACTGTTGATCACACGATCTTACGGTGTTTGGCGGCAAGAACATGAATTTCGGCGTCGACAATAAGAGCCCGGAAGCTGACTTCGCCGTGATTGTAGTGATTATCCTCACGGTATGTCAGCCACTGGCCACGACCATTAATCTACGCTTTTATCAGGACTAAAAGATTGTATTTTACTGTAGACATAAAGAATAAATTGCGTACAACCAGAAACGAACCTACACACACACACACACACACACACACAAAGACAATGGGCAGTGAATGGGACAGTAGGAACAGCGAACACTCAGAGGAGCATCACAATCTCACTCACCTTCCTGGACGATAGAGACGAGAGGTGAGGATATTGTCCATCATACCACCGGTATTACCAATTTTGAAACACCCCGGTTTGACGCCACCAACCTGAACAACAAAAGCGAAAATTCCAACCATGAGTCAGAAAAAAGGATGAAAATGAGCGATTGGTGCTATTCACAAAATTCGAAGTGATTAGCTTTTCAGTGGTTCCGTTAGAGAGATAAATGAAACGAAGGCAAGGTAGAAAGAGCTAGAATCGCACGGGTTTATATGAGGAACGATGATGATCGATGGGTAACATCAATATAAGGAAGTTTGAACTGAATACAAGTCACCGTAATCTTACAGATTGCGTACATATATCGTGCCCTTTTAACCACGTCACAGACTGGCATCCCCGACCTATATTCCCACAATATCGGTTACAAAGAAGTGTGCAGCGCAGCAGACAATATGTGGACTTCCAGAACAAGGCAAAACGAAAAACAAGCAATAATCAATTACCAGGATATCGTTAAAAAACGATGTTCAATACATTGTCACAGATTTCTCATAAGACTACTTAACACGGCAAAAACAACATGAGAGCTGACTGACCTATGGGGAGAATCAGAAAGAAGTTGGTCAATCTTAGCGAGATACCAACCAAAACCAGAACACTTTGGTGCAAGGTTAGTGGTTTTAGAAACTCAACGAAGTTGAACTGAACAGAGCATCGTCTAGTGAAAAGAAATAAGGAAGAATGACAGTCAGTGATCAATAGCACAGCAATAAGCTGAAAAAATAAGTAGAACATGGAAGATTTTGAATCCCAAAAGTCGTTGGTTGCCGTATTTGACCACGCATTCTATCGTTTCAAACGATCGGATTGAGGGATCTAGAGGATCAAAACTGGCAGACTGATTCGACAATTACGAAGTAGTCTATTGGTTAAGGCTTTCATACCAATGTTCTGAGTAGTCGACTGACCACGGGGACCGATCCTCCAAACACGACGCCATACAGAGCTAGGTGAGAATCAGCAAAACGAGTCACAGCCAAAATACTCAACACAGATGCAGTAATTATTCTGCACAAAAAACGGATCCGAACCACTGAGCTACTAAGACCATACACCCGCAACGGCAAGCCTTAAAACAACGTGGATCTTCAAACAAAAGCACATCATCCTCGGCAAACATCATGTCCCAAATTATTGACTGAACAAAATTCGATTAGATTGGGCTTACGGAAACAGAACAAAATTCTTGGAACAGGTTGTGATTCAGTATGGCGAATCCCATAAATCGTAAGATTTTCGCAACCACCTCAACAACGGCATTGTCGGGCGTATAGTGCACCCGTCTGATGTAAACTGTTGCTGTGGGGCTTGGTCGACTCGAAGATGAATCTAATTCTCGGAGGAAAGAAGCTGTAAAAGTAAAAACATTTTGTTTTTTTGATAGTCACATCTAACCAATTGGTCATATATCGAATGAAATGTCGTCGCAAATACAGAAGGCTTGATTAGCGTTTACCAATCTGAAACATCGGCTCATCAGTCAGAGGCCGAATTTTCACTGATGGCGTGAGAATGGTCATATTTCTGGACCATGAAACAGGACCAATAAAGACTGACGGTGTGCGAAAATTGTATTTAAACACCGATGTCTTTGCAGCACTGTTGGAGAATGGTAAGGGATAGGTGTTATAAATTTTCTGGTTTGGGTTAGGGAACTGGGACACAGAGCTTAAGCGTTTGAAGACGCACTGAAATTGTGATTAGGACATAAATTACGCAATACTCTAGGTCGACCCTCTCGATGTAAACTGTTGTCCGATTCCGGTAATTAGAGTGGCTAGCCCATTAAGTGAAGGAAGGGTAAGAAAATCCTAACCAATAGACCATCCCGAGTAGGTCGATTAAGACTGCCTGGCTGTAGTTATCCAACAAGAGGGTTGGATAGATGGACGATATGGCTGCATGCCGCGGTCAGTGGTATTCTTGAATTCGAAGCATTTCCTTTTTTCCACGGTTTTATTGGCTTGCGATTTTTCTTTCAGTGTTATTTAGTGCTGCGGCAGTAATGAAAACCAGAGTACCTTCGTGCAAGATTAATTACTGCAAAAACTAAAAAGTCATGAGAATGGAACTGTTCCCATGATTACTTCAACCATACAGTTGAATACAAACAGTGAACGAAGGATACCCGGATGAACGCAATTTCTCATCACGAACTCGGCTAGAAGATCACCATAAGCACAGACGCGGCTACGGTTGTTTGGATAAGGGGAACGAAAAAAAGGAAATGAATTTTCTGATATGCCTTTCAATGAGAGGCAACGACAAAAAATTGCACGACTGACTAAAACGAATATAGGTTTCAGTTCACGAAGGACAGAAGTCGTGGGCCTAAGAAAAGTTTACCTTTACTTGTAAGACTGAATTAATAATATCAAGGGATCAGAACATTAGGAAAATGGGCAATGAAGTTTGAAGTGACCCAAGATCGCATACTGTTTCAATAGAATGAGACCAAATGTGGATTCGGGCGACGGTGGGTATCTCAGTTCAGCTCGACGGTTTTGGAGAGTATTGACATTTTACTATGACCACAGTGTTCAACTGCTGCCTGAGTATCAAACTCCACCCACATCCGGGTGGTTATACGATTTGGAAAACCAGACCACTGAGAAGAATACCCCAGTGTCTTGAGAAGCAGTTTCTCCATATGTGAACATTGACAACGTTGGATTCAAAACAGGTGGCGCAGAATGACACAAAGTTCGTGTACCCACCCAAGGTTTTCGCGGCAAATCCAACTTCAAGCTAAGTATAAGGCCATATCTGGATATTCACATAATAGCCATCCAAAATACCGCAATACTGAGGGTCTGGCATTATTAAGAATGATTTTCACAAAAAATGAAACATTATACTGTGACAAAAGTAACCGAACAAATTACATTTCTACGCGAATGGAGCGACATTAAAGAACGCAACAAGCACTTTACTTTCTAATTTGAATACAATCACAATAATTGGAACGAGATTTTGAAATACCCAATAGCCAATGAAGGACAATTTCCACTTCAGAATGATCCCACACGCGTCCACTTATTCCTATATTTTGTGACCTCAATAGGATCTTTCGGGGACACAAGGACTAAACCTCCAATCGCATAGAAATCTTACACGAATCTTCCAAAAAAAAAACAATCTGCTTTTGCTCACAGAATGTCGTAAGGACGACAGAGAGTACCCTCACGCACCTCAGCGCGACTGGAGTTGGCTGTCTCAAGCTCTCAGTTGGCTTCCCGCATAGAACACCTCTCGAAATGCTCCCAAATGACTGCACACTTGAAACCCCCCGCTAAAAGAGATACTCACTGCCGTTTCGTGGCGAAAGTATTTTCACCTACGTGCGAGGTCGAAGGGTAATGCTCGGCGATCTCCACCGGGTTGGACTGTAAACAATCTTGAACAGATGGCTAACCAATGATTCCAAAACAATTACAAACATCGTACGAAACACTTAGCACACTATGGTCTCTGACATCTGAGGTCAACAGGTGTACTGAACAGCCAGGATGTCTAGACCATCCGAAGTGTACAAAAGCTGAGCTACCAATAACCAGACCCTCAAATGGCTCTACTATCTTAATACTTAGACCCTTTGGCCAAGGGCTCGAGGTAAGATACCCTAGGTCCATCCACTATATCGGCTCAGACGACTGGGTAGTGCAAAGTCCAATGAGGAACCATGGGTCACGATATATAGCCAATGATGTTTGAGGTGGAGAATCGGGGGGCCAACATATGGGCGATGAAGACTACACAATACCTATTTCTTCTCTTACCGGTTTAAGGTTTGTTTCCTTAGCCATGACTTCGATGGCCTGTTCGCTTGTGCCAACGGAAAACCCTTGACCGGTCTTTGAGCACTCTTGCCTCCGAAGTCCTTTCGATTATTGTTTGTCATATTTGCCTAATTCTGAATGGCTTTGAAATTATCGCGGTTTTTAATTCACATAAGAGTTACTACAAGCTATGCGTATGATTCATTCTATAATAACAACGTGATGAGCATCAGTCAGCTGTTTACCGTGGCATATGCCAGCATTCGACCATTTAAACGATAATACTTGTTGACGTTTGTGGTCCGTTTCTGCCGGTGTTTCGGTATAAAGGTAAGCTTACCTGCCGATTGGACGAATATAATTGGGTCTGCATCAACTCATCCCACCGAAAAATTAAGCAAAAACACCTAAGGAATTAGGCTTTTTAGGCCACCTGCGATATTGCGCTAGCAAAATTTCTAAACTTATGAGCAGAATACCCAGGATTCTTGAGTAACTGATGAAGAAACTTATTATTGTGTGAACAAGGTGTCCTGGAAGCAGAGAATTGTAGTGGAACAATAAAATCACTAGAGCATTTATGAGTGAATCAATCATGAATATCACTGAGCGTACCACTAATGAGACCAAATCTCTCATTAGTTCGGCCATCGACTTTTCCTTGTCATAATGGCAAACCGATGGCGAAAAAGCAACTTCCCTAGTATATCATTCGTATCATTTTGAATGTGCCCAATAAAGCTAAAATAACAAGAGCATCGACCATTCGGGGATCCAAATCCTTTCTACTATTCTCTTCTGGTAGTTCTATAACATCGAGACCACAGTTCGATGTGGTGTGACGACTAGCTCGTGTCCATAACTAAAAGAGCTATACGAGATGGATTATCTTAAGCCATAGATCTAAACGCAGTTAGATTTTCAATAGATAGAGGTCTCTCGATCCTCCTTCTGTCTACTAAGAATACCGTCGCTGATAACATGTCCGATAGTTGCAACAATTTACTTTTAAACAATGTTGTAACTGTTTTTTGCCTTGTGGCTTACACGCTTTCCAGTCTTATCGGCGCCAGAATCTCGATTCCTTCAACGGACAATCTCTGATAGGGACAGCTCAACAGACGTGCTTGACGCTCACAATGGGCTGTATCAATGAAACGCAAACTCATGATTTAAGTAGTATATTTCAATTCAATGCGCCTGGTAGCTCATCATAGCTATGGTTACGCACCTCAAGAGAAAAAACAGCTCGACCGGACGATCAAGGAGGTGTAGGAGTAATCTTGACGGGGAAGGCTGGAGTTCCACTTTCAGAGTGGATTACGGTTAACAGTCATTTACGCGCTGCGTGACTCCAGGAGTAAGTTGGGGCCTGGAAAAATAGCTGTGTTAAGCGAAGTTTCCCTGCCATCACGTTGTAAGCCCCAGCAAACTGTAGTGCTAACACGCACAAGGGCGAATTTCTTGATGAGCACATGTTTCTCGTTCGCTGGAACAAAGGCTCCTACGTTGCAGTAGTAGAAGGTGGTTTTAATACACAAGTTAGAAGACTTAGTGGGTGTCGAGTTTTATGGCTCAGCAAGGATAGGCTTCTCCACAGTTATACACACAACAATTTACTCATCTCTGATACTAATTTCCGGAAAAATTTGCGTCGCGACCCAAATGTACACGTAAAATGAATAACACCAAACCGTTTTGTTCTGCCCAAAGCTTTAGACATTACTGTCCCACGTACGTAGAATGTGATCATGCACTAGTTTAAAGGCGAATTTCGCCGCAGCCTAGTGGCCATCGATACAAACTGCAGTCCAGTTAGCCATGCAACGTCCATTTGACTCCGAAGTTCACAGCAGTTACGAAAAGAAACTATCGAATGAGCTAAGAACCCCGAAGAAGCACCTAAGTAAATGAATGCTGAAATCAAGTCAAACGAGTAGTGCACTCGGTGGCACGTATCGCCTACAGTCCTAGATGCACTGTCCATTGAAAAAAAAACTGCATATGTCAAAAGCCACTGAATTCAGAGGAGTGAAGCAGAAAGCATAAGCTCTTGAGCTGTAAGACATCTACAATATCGAGTAGCAATAACCATAAAGAAAAATCCCGAAAACTGATTATATATATATATAACGTGAATCAATCATGTTACAAAACAGGGGATATAATAAACTTTTGCCATATTAACAGATCCGGATCACTCCAATCTAAGGACCGGTTATTTTGTTGTTGGATGCATGGCACATGATGATCTGAAATATGCTCACAAAATAGACGCCTCTAGAAGGAAATTCTTCGACGAAGTAGCTCCGCTTTCTTATTGCCGTTCAAATTGTTCACTCTGAGGCGGATAAAATTAGAAAATCCTACTCAACCGATCAAAAAAGAATGCACTAGTCCAGGTAGGAGGAATTTTCCCGTTATCGTAAAGGGGATATTCTTTTTAAGAAAGTATCCAATATATAAAGACGGCAGTGTCTCCGAACCGCGTTTCACTCTACCACATTTAAGCGAACATGTTGTCCCGAGCAGAGTGGTTTTCTCTCAGTCCGACGTAAATCGGATAAAAGTACATTTGGGTGAGGTCATGCTTCACATAAAATCAACCCTGTCTGAATCGCGATTCTTCGCAAAATATGAATCGTATGTTTCAACAATTAAAATAGGCTTCTTAACCAACGGATGTTGACTCAGAAATTCTAAAAATTCTTGACTTTTGGAGTAAAAGCCATTCCACTTTGGATGTGCTGGATGCCACATCGTGAAGACCAAACAAATTACTGAAGGATAGTGACGGGCTCATGGGCTATCGCTGTTCGTTGATGCTGGATTCCTAGCAAAACAAGTCCTAGAGTGTTCCTAATTGATCTCACTTCATTCTTCTTGACGAGCTCGCAATGCATCATTGCAGGAGATGGCAAGGCGCATACGGTGGCTGAAACGGAATGTAGATTAAGATCCTAACCTACGTTCTCACTAGAAAATTCCGAAGCATTTGGTTTATTATCGAAAAGATTCGTCAGTGCTTGGTGAGTAAAACGATTATAAACTGAAGTATTTACCTTAGTTTGCTACTGCCTAATGGACAGGAAATTGCTGATATGACGCTTGTTGCGTGAATTTCGACAAGACCTGTACTATATATATATATAATATATATATATATATATACATATGAGGTTAGACGGCGTACACTTTGATATATATATATATATATATATAGTAGTACTAATAAATGTTGTGTAGCACAAAATGAAGGATTGTCTGTTCTAGTGTTGTTGTTTTGTAAATCAATTGACTCTGTTACCGTTCGTTATCGCCGGTGAGACAAGCCAAATCCAGCAGAAAAAAATCGTCCTTTTTAGACAAAAACAAATTGTTTGCATTGATTTTTTTGTGGTCAGCAATCGCTGATTCAATAGTCTGCTGACCAATTCGGCCCATCGTGATTATCTGACTTTCTCATGCGGCGTTTTCGCTAGTCGTTTGACGTAATTAGTCCGACTTTTGACCTCTGACCAATATAAGTAAGATAGTTCAACACTTACAATCATTACACTAACACTGATTGTAATAATAATAAAAATACCAAATCAATTCTCGCTTACCGTTGCTGGACCAATCAAGAGAATATTCCGATCTTTAGCCCGGGAAATCAATTGTCTGGTGAAATTCTCCGGTATGCCTTCCGCGATGATGGCAATACAAGTTAACTGAGCCTCGCCTTTTGCTGACGTGGGTGAATCATCGGACGCGATACGGTCTATCGACATGGCTTCCATGGCCACCTCATAAGCGACGCGGAGTGAGGCAAAGTTCACTAAAATACGTGCGTCCGGATGCTTCTGTATTGCTTCCTTTAGATCCTGATATACGGGTAAGAGCATTTCGGTGGAGCCCCAGTAAACTTTCACTTGCCGATGTTCCCTGGGTGTGTAAGAGAGAGAAGAGGAAGAAGTAAGAGACGAAAATGTTAATGTTATTACATAGACCACTGCAAATTTTTCTTAATCGGCTTCGTGTGCCACGTGTACTTGTTGTTACAAGACCCAAGATCTCTTCTCGAAAAGCGTTCTAACTAAAGAAATTACTTTGTAGGAAAGTAAACACAGACTGTCTCTTGAATTTTTCAAGTACATGAGAGCCACAGAGAACGAATTTTGTAACTAGATTTCCAAAGAGTTCTGATACAAGTTAATTGGTCGTCTCAACTTTCGCTTCTGTCGCTATTCAAAGGGAGTTCATGTGTAACTAGTTTGCTTTCCGGTAAAAAAATACTAACGAAAACAGAAGCACAGGTTGAAATGTTATGGTTGTCATCTCATAGGGACAATAATTCTGAGCTAGCAAATTATCATATTGATAGAAACACCTTTCAACCATGCGATACATATCAATTGTTTCATTCGTGACTTATGGAGTCGAGAAATATAGGTGTGTACCAATGAACAAACACTGGGGAACTGAACGAAAATCGCTGGCTGAAAAAAATATGGGAGCAAACGAGATTTAAAAAGCTCGATGAAATGGTATCAAAATTGTTTAAATAAATGTTCCTCAACGGTCAAACGAGGCCTGCTGCTTAATTCTAAAGCTACGAAGAAAATACATTCAACCTATCGAGCACGGTATTTCGGAAGGGGCGAATCATTGGCACAAAAAGGAATACCGGCTCATTGCAACACCTCTATCGGCATTTGGTGGTGTAAAGGATAGAGTTTCAACCTGGGACAAAAACCCGAAAGCGCTGAACCGACTGCTTCATACTCTGTTCCCACGAAATTCTCAGGCCAACACACGAAGTCAGTTTTCATTCTAGCGAGAGACAGGGATGTGAAAGTAAAAATAATGTAAGTAGTTTGTCTTAAATAATAATAATCGAGAATATCACTTCCGTATTTGCGAAAATCGCCGTAACAACAAATGGGATACAATAAGGATAGGGGAGTAGGGTGGAAAAAGTATACCTTATAGCTCTAGGACCCACCGAGCTTGCGAAGACCGGCAACCATGACCACTAGAGTGATATGTTTATCTAGGATTCGAACCTCTGAATTACGAGTTAGCAGAATCTTAATAAAATAGAAAACCAGCGGTCAATATCCATTACCATGCAACGAAAACGGGAATTCACAAGCAAGAATAATAGTATGTAAGGGAACATTGCACAGGCGAAATTGGAGTTGGTTTGTTTATTTGAAAGTTTGGAAAGCAGACCGACATAATACTGTAATTGTGAACATGAGCGGATGATGTGTCACTTCTTGAGATGGTCTCGCCTAATTCCGGGAGGAATTTTTTAAGGTTACTGGTAATAATTCTGTCTAAAGCATAGTTTCCTCCAATTGGAAAAGTGCAAAGATCCGTCCGGTCAAGTGCATCGAGTATGAGACTTGATACATGATTAAAATCACCCCCGGTGATGTGTGAGTTATCCCCCAGTAATGAAAATGGAAATGTTAAAGAAGAACCATGAAATGAGATACCATGTTGTACGCAAAAAGCAATCGTGTATGGGTTCGTCATATTTGCGACTTTATTACTCCTCGGACGACGGTGAGTTGTATTTAGCGAGCATGTATAGGTCACCTCTGGCTTGTCAGACTAGGCACAATAAATGCGTGTCCTTGCGCTGACTCCAGTTTTCTTCGTTCTGGAAAGTCTGTCTTTGCGGTATAGTTCGGAATCATTGACTGTCGCAAACGAGGTCAGAGTATCTCGGCTATGTCACGGTTTTTGTGCACATGAATTTCACAGCGAAATATCAGAGGAGAATCCGAAAAAATGCTGATGTTGCTAGAGAGTTCGCTTGGATTTACGTATTTATCTGTTTATTTATTTACTTGACTTAGAATAAAGGAAGTCCTGAGTAGCCCAGAAGACCGGTCGTTTGGCAGAAAAACATTCATCCTGGTTTAAAATTCAGTTAGATTTCAGCAGCTGTGCGCTGGTGATGCTTCTTGGCAAGGAGTGACACAGCCGTATGCGGTGCTTCCATGGTTTTCGCGGTCATTTGAACATTGATACGTGCAGATGAATTAGTTCACGACCGTTTTCGTATTGTAGAGTAGGACACAACCACAACGAATGGAAAGGGTAATCGATCCGCAAAACGGACCAATTAGAAGCAGTCGTCGGAAGAAGTAACAGTTACTATGTCAAAAGCGTTGCACAACAGACAAAGGCCGTATTAGTAACACAAGCATGGTGGAGGCAGAACTCAGCATGACTTCCCCAGCTAAGAGCGACAGTTCAAGTCGTCACGCAGGACAGTCAGACCAGCACAGCGAAAGGGAAGCCCAAAACAAGAAAAGCAAAAGTGCTCGGCACTTTCACGTCGGCCCGGAAATGTTCAGCTAGTCAGAACATGGATCTCATGTGAACATGGTTTGAAAAAGAACAATGTACGCGGCCGAGCAAAGTCTGAGGAATGTAACTTGTTTCTTTGCACAATAAAAGTTTGGACCACCCGCTTGCCTTTGCGTCACAATATCACTGAAGTACCGATTAACACGTGCAGCTTGTATTGTTCTTGTAAGATGGATCAGACATATACTATTTCTCTTTTCTAAATTACATTCCCGAATCACCGTCATCAGTTTGGTCCAATCGCTAAATATTATGTTTCGGCCTTGCTGCTTTCTAGTCTAGAAATAAAATGTCCAGCGCCTCGCATGAGAAAAGTAAGACAGTTTAATACTGAAAGAAAAGCAAAACGGAAAACTGCTTATTTGACTTCTTTTACAGACTGCATAGAGATCGACCTTTGGGTACTGGGGCTATTGACAGCAGGTATTCGCACCGTAAACATTAAAATAACTAGTTTTCTGTTTGACACTACCCTAGTACCTCCCGTCTGTTAACATAGCCATCACGGATTGTTCGTTATTGTTACTCGACGTCAATAAACAGAGCTAAATAGATAGCCACTCAGGATTACAGCTGTGAACCTCCTTTTATGGTTCACCGCTCATTAACGTTTGGCTGTTTGTAAGGGACCCGAAAAAGCAGTATTAACATCAAGAATGGAAAAGACAGTTTTGGGATCAAACAGTCCTGAGGTTAAGTCAATGCGGGTTCAACTGAGGAATTCCCAAATCTAATTTTAGTGTCTTTAGAACGATTCCGTGGTATTGCCAACGGTTATCCAATGACTTGAGATCGTAAAAGTCTGCGTTTCAGATTTTGTCCAGTTTATCAATTGGTTTGTGGAATTCGGAATGATGCACAAGGACTTCGATTGGTTCTCATGCATTTAACCATTTGGTTGCGGTTTCAAGGTTGAGCAGTAAGACGGACGGTAGTTTAGAGAGCACGATAACCACTCTCTCGGTCACCCACTGAACGCTGGTAGTAATCATGAAATTATTCACCGTGCACAGTCCATCAAGGAAAGCCATTGAACAAACGTGTATTTAACTTGCTAATGCTCACCAGTCCATCAACCGAAGAAGTTCGATCCAGGTTGCATAGGTGCACGTCACGAATTAGATACAAATAAGCTATTCGTGAACTAGTTTTCCAATAGCTATCTCAATTCAGTGATCTGTAGTCAACTAATACGTCATCATTCAACGTTATACGGTAGGCTAAACTACGCAGGTCTTCATGGATGTGTTTAAGCCACTTCGTAAAACTAAAATAACTACACGAGTAGGTCCTTATAATCTGTCTAGATCATTCCTAAGGCATAGCGCCATCCCTCAGATTGATTTTTCCAGTTATACGTTCAACACGATGAGCTTATCTGTTGTTCCTGACTGCTAAATACCCGCCACTATCGCATCAGTTCCCAAATCCTGCAATTCCAATGTTTTAACCAAACGCTCACACTCCAATGACTTAACGTCCCCTGATCTCAAACTGGCAGAGTTTGCCGTACTTGAGTGCCAATTTCCATTTGAAACCCCCTGATGATCTTCTCCACTCATTTTACACATCCAACAGATGCCTTCCGGATGCTGTCAGCTCCTTTGTTCATAGTATATATACTTCTTAAGGTGTATCAAGGAAAGCCGTAAAATAAGTTCTCAGACAATGCACCTGCAGTCCATTCTACTCCACGGTCTCTCCTAGTTCAGAAACTGGAAACGATTGGTTGTGTCTGGTTTTATAAGCATGAATACCAGATTGCCTTATCCACAGAATACACTGCGCACAACTGGTTGGGGGGAAATCAAAACCGTTCGCTAACTACTCAGGAGTATTCCAGAGATTCCATTTACACCAGTGACTCATCAGCTCGCACCTGTTGTCATTTAATTACACTGATGTTGACCCATCGGGCAATATCTGAAAGTGAAACTTTTCAGAACTTCTTCCGCTTACAATTTTTCTGTTCATGTTGGTTTGTCTCCTTAATTATCTCAGTGCTTCGAAAGTCTGCTAACTCGTTTTCGGTCTACATACCTATGTTTCCTTTTGCATTAACAGAAGCACTTACTAGGGTAGATTCTATTAAATATTTGTGGAGCGCAGTTGACAAAACTTTTACGTGGTCGCCTCACATTTTAATTTGTGTAAAAAAAGCGAGAAAACAATCATTTCGAATAAGAAGGCTCTGACGCAGCATCACCTTCCATTGTCTACCAATGTGTTCCTCCTGTTCTCCTTTAAGCTCTCCCTACTACTTTTTCATTAGTGTTGATGGAATACTTTAAAATCTTTCCCGGGTACCCACAATCTTCAATCAAGCATATTCACATCCCTGAATGATTTATCCACCGAATCGTGTGTCCAGCGTTAGTCCTCATGTAAAAAGTTGGTTTACAAAACGCTTTTAAATCTCATATGTCCTCTGCAAGATGCTTTACCATAAGTTCATTATCAAGGTCAACACACATTCCAGGTTTCTTTTCACACTATACATATTTAATACCTACAAGAATTCCACTGTCCCTTAACTAGCATTGGCCCTGGGGCACCGAGACTATTTCTCAAACGAGCTTCTCAACAACTTGTCGTTACTAGTAAGAACAATAATATAGCGATCTTTGGACGAAAAGTGAGTGTAATCATTTATTTTTTATCGAACTGCGGACATTTGTGTATCCACTACGAGTGTCGCTCAGCGTTAGACAACAGGGCGATTTCGTGAGATGCAGATTGCTTTAGAAGAGAACAGAAACCGGACTTACAACAGCGGGAGAAGAAAAGGACGTTGTAGTAGTCAACACACGGAATACAGCCTAGTTGGGAAGATACATACTTTCAATCTGATTTGACGGAAGATAACAACACGATCTCCACTGTTCACGGTCCACTGTCGTATCCCTCGGGGTCTCCATCTAGCTGGCTGACGGGCCACTTGGACTCCAAAAGCGAAGCCCTGAACCCCCTGCATTAGCAGAGTTCCCCGTACATTTTATCATTCCACGTTGTGCCCAAGAGCCTCCACAACACGATATGATGGAAATTTCGAATATACTCATGAAGAATTCCAAAAACAGAATAGTTCTTGTTCGCAGACTGTATGTTTTCCAAACTCTTCCATACTGCAGCTTCCATATTCACCATGCCTCCATCACATACATTTATTTTTTGTTTAGGAACACAATCCGCTTAGTCCTAATACTGCACAAAAAACATCTGTGAAGAAGGTTGCAACGTGATCTACCTCTAATTTGAATTAACTCTTTATGACAGATTTCATCTACAGTGTTTTAAAAGTAAGGGTGCTAACCAAGTTTGGTATTCCCCTGGCTCCACCGAACGTTAGTCAGATTTTTACATACTGTTCTTTGGTTGACTACAGTTTTCCTGTATACTTTTATTAGGAAAAATGCTCATTATAAGATGAAGCCCCCCATTTGAGACTGGCCAAGTCGCGCGAACGATGCCTATTATCATTTGATGCCTGACCCATTTGCGTGAGTCAAAGTAACGGATCTTCTCTACTTTTACCAAAAATACAGTGAGGTCTGGCTCATGTAGCAAGTTGCTCATAACCGAGATACTAAATATGGTTTGGTGGATCAGCCATTTCAAATGCTTACTCATCTTCGAACGCGCGTTCCCGTTTGGGTTCATCATAGGAAACGAAGCACTGTATTTTTCGTTTTCTGTTCATGGCCATCTGTTGCTTACATTTTCGTATCCATGAATAAAATATCAAACAGTTCCATTTTCAACCTACCAGATATCGAATACAATAACTGGACAAGTTGGCTTGGATGAAAATTAATTTACTTAGTCAGCCGACTGAGAACCTTTAACTTCGTACCAACAGATCAACATGGGGGTTGTCCAGGCTGAGGAAAAAAGAACTTCGAATAAAGAGAACTTATCCATGGCAATGTTAATGTTTTTGATCTCTGCTCTTGACGGCCGTGACAGTACGTCACTGTTCGTGCATTCTCCAAGAAAATGCGCTAATACTCACGAGCTAGACGCCAAATATGAAGGCTGTTCCAAATGAACACAGTTTATTTTCCTTCGGAAATAGACATCATTCCCGTGGTCATGTCAACTGAAGTAGGTCATTTCGGCCTACATTTTAAGTCTCAGAATTTTTTTTCTTGCTGACAATTATGATAAGACCGCTTTTGGCTGATACACTAGTAACAAGAAAAGTCCGGGGGATTATTCAAAACGACTTTTCCTCCATTCTTTCTAACTCAGTCTCCAAATGAGCCGATGTGTTTATTCCGAGTTAGCATGACTCGTGTAAACCGGTTGCTTTTCAATGCATGAACAGTATTTGACTGAGGGTAAAAATTTTGGAACCTTGCTCGTGCCTCATATCATCCACCATATGGACTTAGAAAATCGATACTGTTTACACTAGCATATCACATTCACTAAAACAAAATTTCAGCGTCAATAAGTTAGGCAGAATCCCCGGAATTGCGATATTTCGTAGCAGAAGGTGACTCGCTGTCGTTTGGCTCATTACGCACCTAACCCACTGAGACCTCATGTGGTTCTAGATCACTCCAAGATTCAGGTTGCCGGCTACCGGTCGTCCCCCACAAGTCAACGGATCCGAGAAGATACGGGGCATGACTCTTTTAATCTCATTTGTGCACGAAACATGCTGTAGGGAAATGAACAAACAACAAAAAAACTGTAGGGAACGGACACAAACAACTAGTTTTATATGGGCTTGAATAGATCTTTAATAGAAATCTTAAGATACGAGGGCAATAACTTTTACGCATAACAAAATGCAAAGCATCTTAACAGCTAACCTTCAGTGATAAATCAAGAACCTGTATTACGGATTCACAGTTGAGAATGATGCATTTTTGAACGGAGGAATACATTGTTTATACATTACTGAAGAATCCCTGATCATGTAGACGGTGTGAGTGGTGCACGCCGACTGGAGCACGGTAGGAGTTGAGGGAATGGAGGAGGGTGCGGTACACAAATTAGTGATAAAAAAGGGGTAGATGTATATTGATTCTATGGTTTTGATGAATGAACTCTACAGTAGTACTGGATTATGAATCCTCACATAAAAAACCGCTTTCCACCTTGTCAGTGACGTGATTCCGTGTTAAGCGGACGTACGGATCGCCGAGGGTAACTTTCAAATGTCTGCTCGGTTTCGATCGAAAACATGGCTGGAGAAAAGCTATTCCACTCGGTTCAACATTATCTCTAACTAAGGATCACGAGGTGTACCATGTTTTTGATTCACACCGTCCGTTGTTCGGATATTATGTGCAAATTGCTTACTCGTCGCACTAATATTGCACAAGTTCAAAATGGTATGGAACGTTTCACTTGACATCTTATAACTGTTGCCGTTACTGCTGTTTTGTTTTATTGATGAGGCCAAAGCGCGACAGCATCCGAGTACCGCGTCGAGACAATGAAGTTTGTGGCTAATTGGACTGAATCCAAAGAAGATGCGAATCATCTTGCATGGAATAAGAGACGAATGTGATCAAATGCCAATGGGCTCTAGAAGTGGATAGTCGAAATTAATTCAATTCTTACCGTAGCAAACTGGGTTCTGACACATTAGCATTTTAGCATTTTGAAATTTAAAATTTAGTAATAGTTTAGTCGATTGTTGAGAGTAAACAGTCAAATTAAAAACCTGGAAAACATACCCAAAGGGGTAGACCACAGCAGCCACACTGGGCTTAGTCCGGTCGGAAGCGTAGTCAAAATCTAACATGGACTGAACTGCCTTTGTCTGCAGTCCCCATACAATGCAGCGTGATTCGGCGGTGAAGATATTCTGAAAGTCAGACCGTTCTTCGCTTTGAACAGCATTCACTTGATTCATTAAAGCAGGGTCAGTCTAAGAGAAAAAACAGGATGTGGATTAGTTGTTGAATGAACTAATCGCTTTTAACTCTGCCGAAAATTTTGAGCGTCCACTGCAGTAAAACACTGAGAGATCTAGGACGTGTAAGGTTGTCACTTCGAATTTCTAACATAGTTCGTTTAGCAGAAATAGCGCATTAGCGACTATAATGATTGGAACAAAGAAATAACCCGTAGCAAAAACTGATACTATGTATATGATCCCCAAGTCTCACGATTGGTTTGTCAATCCCAATGCGAGAAGTCACATGTGTACCGGTAGATCATCTTGGCTAATTAACGCGCGTACACCATATTTGGAAAGATCGAGTCTATAAACAAATTGTGTATAAAGACTAACATACCAGCTGGGATAAGATTAATTTTCCGTGACTGAGGGTTGGGGAATAGTTTGAGACATCCAAATCTGGATCACTGACATGGAAGAAGAATATTACCTTTTTCTTCCTAGAATTGAAGAATGATGAGGAAAATCGGCTTCCAGTGTCAACTTTTCGATGTGAAAAGCGTAAGTGGACTTTTCGTCACCCCAACTTAATTTTGTTTGTATCGAAGAGTAGAGCTTTGTCTACATAAAATAGATAAACAATGGATGTGTAATGCCTAAGTCGCACGGGGCCATGTGGTGCTAAAGGGTTACTACATAAAATTCTTGATTCAGTTCCAATAGGTGGGTAGTGCCGACAATGAGCACTTGGATTCCCTTCAGTTTCATCTGTTACCTCGGCTTAATGGAATAAGTAAAGCATCAGCGAAACAGTTGCAGACAGCTGCTCATTGCCAACTCGATTTTGCCATTTTCAGCGCGTTATTGTGCGGTTGTTCTGAACCCCAAAAAATTCGGTCATTCCCGATACCCGAGGTATGATCCTCACGAGACACGACTTGGGATGACCTCCTTTGTGTAATAAGACTGAGACCTTCTGGGTCATTCTGTTTCCTATGAAATTATTTTGCTGGTTTTGCATGTGTGTACCCTCAATCAGTTTTCCTAATCTCGAGACCCACCTCCACCTCATCCGATTCAATACATTTCCACGTGGTAGTATTATAAACCAAGGTGCCCATTGCGACTTCGCCCAGACCTAACTCACACCAGTTATTTGTGCACACCTAGTCCTAAAAGACGGTTACACTCAGCTGCTAATCGATAACAATGCGGATGAAATAGTACAACGGCATTGTTCCCATGTTTCAGTACGGTGTATAAGAAGCAACCAGCATTGCACAAACAGTATATTGCCGAATGGCGAAACGTCTCGGTAGGTACGAAAAGCTGAAATAGATTTACGAATCACACAAAATCACCAACGGATCATCACGTTACCGAATAATCGAGAAAAGTAAATCGCATAATACCTGATCACGCCAAGGGGCCTAGATATTCACAAGCACGTCATTAATGGGGTTTTAACCTAACACAACGAGTTAGTCCAGACATTGGCCGACCACTGTGGTGGCCTTTTCATTGCTCCCGAACGTGTTGCAGATTTCTAGCTAATCACCAGTCCCGATATTCTGGACTGTTTGTGAGTGAATAGATCATAAGGTTAATCACGCCAGTTTTATGAAAAAAGTATGATGAGCATTAAAGAAGTTGAGTGAAGCTGCAAACATCGCTCAAATAGCGGGATGTAATCTGCGACTGGTAACTACAACATGAAAAACAAATTGGTGGCACGCAGCCCTTTATGCTGATGCTAGATTCACACACTGTAGCACTGTTTGCTGAAGTATGTGTCGGTCTCCGAAACGTTGCATCGTCATAACTCAGGTCGGATGGCTTTCGCCACCCTTAGTCGTCTCCAGTGAAGTACGGCAAGGCTGTCTCATAGCCCCATTTCTACTCAACTTTGTCATAGAGGATGTTCTAAAGAACGCATTATCTGGCGCACTGGACGGTGAAGCGGAGCTTTTATAAGGGAACAGTGGTTGATTCAGAACATGTCGATGATATTGCCTTGCTGGACAAAAATGCATGGACAGCCTAACACGGGATGGAGCGCTTGGTCTAGCCCGAACCCGTTCGCCTCTTGCACCCTCTACAAAGTACCTCTTCAAGGCTGGTAGGAGACTGTGAATGCATTCACCCTTGCTGGTAGACAATGAGAAACAGCCAATAGCATTAACTACCGCGGGAACTGGATTACAACTAGGGAAGGTATCTGGAAGGGAAGAACATCACTAACAATTAAAGCCAGAGCAACTTTGGAGAACCTACGAAACTTGTGGCGCTGCCATATCATCCGACTGCCTCTCTGGAGAAGGTTGCAGAATGCCACATTTCGTAGTGATCTCCAGAGTTATGAGACCTGGTTCCTAGGCTCTGAGGATACTCGGCCGACCTTCTTATTCGACTAACCATGTCTCCGAGACATTCCTCGAATCTGGTGGGAACACCGAATGAACAATGACAAGGGGCGCCGTCGTGTCCGAAGACTGAAACAATCAACCCACAACCCTTCTTTAACCAACACACGTTCTGCGTATGTCTGTCCATTGTTCATCTTCTCTTGCTTTTTTGCACATCCTAGGTTAACCTGGAATAAGCAACGCGGCGGTAAAGTCGTGACATAATGCAGATGTATGAAGAAAATAACTTCAAATGTGGCATCGATTGGTGCTGTTCGCCCTCGCGGTTGGTGCCGAAGAGACAAGGATCGTCATTGGTTGGAGGCGTTCAGAGATGCCGTTCAGATTCGGAAGCAATGGAGCGAATTTTCGTTGTTTGTTTGAATAACTCGAGCTCTGTGAAAACATACACAAAAAGTATTCTTTATTCTCCAGTTGCTTATTGTTTCTCCCCTCTTGAATCTGGTTTGCGTAAAACCTTACCCACATGTTGTCAAGTGAACACCACGTATGTTGCCAAGCAAATGTAATCCATATTATATAGACATATATATACATACATCTATACTTAGCCATGAGTCGTCATGGATAGCATCAGTATTCACTAGTCTCATGAATCATCTCGCGGTAAGTGACTTTCTGATTCAACTGGGAACAAGCTTAGCTACAAGGCTACAAAACTTCCGACCTGATCATGGAAATATAGCTTAATTCGGTTTCACATCCAATTTAATGAGTATCCGAGGGCTACGGCAAAAGAGAATAAGGGTGGCGGTAAATTGGTTGGAGAACGTCCCGCCGGGGTTCCTCTGACTTTTACTGTCACAACGAGACTACACCTTGATGTGGTGTGACGGCTTGCGTGCCTCCATGACCCAACGAGCTATACTGGATGGCTTATCTCAAGCCGAACATCAAATCATGCCTGGAAGGTCAATGGATAGAGACCTGACGGAGTAGTTTCCTGGTCCTCCAAGTCAGGGGTTGATCTGAGTTAACAGCTCAGTCAGAAAAACGAGTGGAAGAATAATTAATCCAAGTAGATGGGCGCCCACTCAGCTATTCCCCGCTGCCTCGCGATCAGGTTCTTGTCAGAACCAAAGGCTTTGGTTGAGAACCCTAATCGTTCTTCTGCTTAGCAGCTGGACTCCCTAGCAGTACCCATCCATTATTCCCCGTGAATTATACGCCTACAAATAATTCCATACTGCATCGGTCGTCGCGCAGGATAATCAGGCCCGCGCTGCCCACTGCATCGAGCGGTGGAGTGGGTAGT